>QKMV01000041.1:0-39294 GCA_003287335.1 Lednia tumana
TATGGTACAGCATTTAGCAATTACATTGCAATGCAAAAAATATATATTCTCATTAATCGAGCACGATCAATATGCGATGTTTTGATGAGCGAGCAAACATCTTAGAATTAACCATGCATCTTAAATTATTTTTAGGTAAATTCTGAACAGGAAACATGAAGACTTTCGTGCATTTAGGCGGCTGCTTTAGTGTGACGTATTGGTCAAGTAAATATTTTTCTCATACAAGTATGAAGCCAAAATCAGGCAAAATTTAAAAAACGATTGCATCAAGCTAAAAATTGTAGGTATGTCGAGGATACCTACCTCCCCGAAGATCAACAGTGCTCAACCCTGTGCATTCCTGTTTTCCACCCCAGCTAGGGATAGATTCTACTAAACTTGTTTATTGGCAAAGATATGACCCAGAAATTAAATTTGCAAAATGCTGACACCAAAAATATGTATAGTTAAATGGAGCAAATGATGTCAAAGACAATGGAAAACAGAATAGGATCATTGAACCCTCTCTCAAAAACCAAAATTTTACACACACAATTGTTTGGCCTTCATACAATGGTAATAAGATTTTTTCCACAAGTAATTTAGCATGATTGATTATGTTTATTATTTTACCCTAGTGTCAAAAAAATGGACAAGGTTTCAATTTGAAACGGATGGTGTTGTGCATTCATTACTTAAATTTCAACCTTTTGTCTACAATTTTCAACCGCAACCTTTTAGATTTGTCTCATATCCTTACCGATAAGCATGTTTTTGTCAACAACTTATTCTAATTATGGGTGAAAATAGAGGGTTGAACACTGTTGTTCGCCTGGCCAATTTTCAGCTTGACTCTAATTTTGTCTTCTTCAAGACTCAAACTCTATTATTCCTAGACTACTCCGCCCCTTTTCATTTTTCAAATTATCTCTAGGCCTGCAAAACATATTGATAAGTTGCACTGAGAAGTAAATAAGTAATTTCTTAGTAATTTTGGCAGTTGGCCCATACAGAAATGTTTGAAAATCTTAACTGGATGTGCATATGGTTTCTATTTCAAGACAGTCAAGGAACTTGCCCGCTCATCTCATCCATTCAACCGAAAGCATCCAATCTTTAACAGGAGCAGCACTAGAATTTTGGTCACATAGAACATCTATTAGTTAGTAATATAGTTTTAGTAAATGCTACAAATCCATTGACAAAGCTTCATACTTAAGAATGATTTAGGTATAGTAATAAATTTAGCACTTGGCCACTTCCAGCATGGGTACAAAAGGCAATTTGATGATTTATCAAGGTACACATTTGTTTCGCAAGATGTACATGAGAAACATTCTTACGCTAAAAGAATCACTTAAGTTTGGTTAGTAGATAGGTAGTATTTTATTTGAAATAAATAAAAGATCTATCTTCTAATGAAGCTTTATGTCCAGAGAAATTAAACTAGAACTTACGTGCCGGCAATACAAACTGACATGTGCATAATGTATAACTAAAATTAGTTAACCATTTCCATGGCCCATTAAAAAACAAATTCAACCATGAGAGGAAAAGGAATCAGTGTCATTCAGAGGGCCATGGAAGTGGTACACTCATTTTAATTCTACTGTACATCAATAAACATTGTGTACTGTTAGCAGAGTTACGCATAAACTGTCGCAAAATTTACCAATCAAATGTTTGATTAGAGAGGACCCTACTGTGAATATGTGAGGTAGGTAGTAAGTATATATATAATGGGGGTCAGTGGTCGCATCTCACCAAAACCACGAAGTCAACTCCAAGTACCAACTGACGTAACAAGGATAAAATATTTCTTCATAAATAACCCCTTACTGAACTAAAATTAGTACTGTTTGTCAAGAAAACATTTAATTCAAAAGGTGAATCAATAATAATTAACAATGGAATGATTTATTTCATTCTAGATCAGAGAAGCCTGACTAGTAACTTTGACAATAATCACAACAATAACTTTAGTAGGTACATTTCTGGAATCATAAAGGACCCTGGCAAAATTTTCTAAGCCCTACCACCTAGGTTGAGTTGAATTATTATTGACTATTTACCAGATAGCAGTTTGGTCCAAAATGAGGCAACACGTATGTCCAAATGGCTGCAATGCAGGAGTAGAACATTATTTGAGATAAAAATATATACCAATAAAGCTGATGAAATAAGGTTCGGAAACACACTAGACATTTCAATACACTGTTGGTGATTCTTGCATTGCAATTGGGCGGTCCTGGTTTCGATCCTGGTAACAGGCTTTTCTGGTTGCATTATTTTCTGTGATTTCCCATATAACCAAAACTGTAAATAATGGGACAGTTTCCTGTTAGCAGTCCATGTCTGGCTGTCTCCTTGTCAGTTTGTTGTCCCATTCTCCCTCCCGACTTTGTAAGTTTGAGAAATCATCCCGGTAATTTGAATTGGTTTTCAAAAAATGCAAATAAATGCTATGAATAAAATCTAAATTCATTGCCCAAACAGCACCACCACAATCTACAGTACCTCTTGGTTATCGTATTGTAAACCACTGTTTAAAAATCTGCCCCGCTTTTTTCAACCCATGGGTCGATTAAATGTCGGTAAACTTACTGGGACTGGGTACCATATACCAAACATATACATATAATATATAACTTAACAAAACATAACAAATAAAATTGAGAAATAAATAAAAAATCCCTCGTAGTTCTACCTTCCTTGATTGTCGCAGAATAACTGAAATAAATGAAGAGGGCTAATGATTGAGTGCAAGCAACTTCCATCAACACAACAGACGTAATAGTATCACATGTGCTTGTTGTGCTCTCAGTACCCAGGTAATCTACCTATGCTAATTTCAACCAAACCAAGACGATGGAACTTATGGCGTTTTCGGTTGGCATGCACCAGTCTACACTGAGTGCACTCTGTGAGAGAGATGGTGAACATTTACCTCGATAAAACAATTGCTGTCTCTCTCTTACCGCGCACTTAGTAAACACTGGTCTCTCCAATCGAAAAAGCCATTAGAAAATTTTGCCAGGCCACTTTGTGATTTCAGAAGTATGCCTATAGCCCCATGTGCTCAATAGAAAAATCAATAAAAAATGAGTTCTAAACATTAGGCAGTAAAACAACAGAGAAAAATCCACATGTAGAAACTCTTCCTGGGTTGGATTAAAGAATCGACAAGAGCTCACATGCCCCCTGGCTTTGGTAAGTTGGTATTGTAGGCACGGATCACTTCTGATTGAGTCACCGCACCGCCTTCTTCTTGTGAGAATGCAAACCCATCTGAAACATGAAAGATCTCACTCGTTTAACTTGTACAGTTGATGCCTAATAGTAACGTCATCATTATTAGGAATGTTCAAAAATAGATATGATCAATTCGATAACAGATAACGATATCACTATTGCAATGATCAGAAAAAATATGATAGAAATGTTTCTATCCGTTTTTTGTATTTTTCTTTTTGGTTTAAACCTGGGACCCACACCAGAATTGATAATGATTCCGGTTTGGGTTCTTTTTTTAAGTAACGGTTCTGGCTGTGATTCTGTTTTTTTTTGAAAATACCAGTTTTGGTTCCAGTTCTTGAAAAAATATTTATACCAGTTCCGGTTATAGTTCCAGATTAAAAATTTCACTTCCAATAACGGTTCGAATTTCAACATTTCGGGTAATATAACGGTTCCGCGCTTTTATTTTGGTAGTCACAATTGTGGGCGTCAATTGTTTGCCGCTGACATACCACATACTACAGAATTTTATTTGGTGGATGCTTATTGATAATTGATTGCTGATTTAAATTATTTGGAAAAATCTGACATCAAATAAATATCAGTAGCTTATTTTTCCTCCCACAAGTTAATACATGTTATACTGAAAGTGTGGCTAGACATCAATAATTAGTCATTATAGTGTCAAGGGTATATTATATAATAAATCAAAAACGCGAATAATGGTAACATTTGTTACTCCGAAAACGTTGCTTCTCCCTGGCATTTTGATGGTGTTGATGCATGGATGTGATAGCGGCAATAAGCTAGGTATATCTGCTATCATGCTACCTGCACGGGGCGTATTGTTATTTATTTCCAAGTATGTGCACCTGCATAATATAATTTTATGTTCTTCGTATTTGTACTGCTAAACTGAACCCCCAAAAAAGCTTAGCTTTTAATGCCGAGAGTGCTTAAAACAACCCTTCAAATGACAGGAAAGCACGCATCAAAATTCAAGACACATTTTTCTCATCGAATTCATTCTGTCGGAAAAATTTACCACTCACTAACCTTTCCCAATCCCATAAAAAAATACAAACAATTCTGAAATTCTTTGATAAGTGTAGTAGGAAAAAAAAAGATTTGAATATTTTTCAAAATTTGAGTAGGCATATCACTGTGGACCCAAAAAGAACCAATATTTATAATTCCGAATAAATATTCCGGTTCTAATTAACTTCCGAACAAAGGTTCCAAGATTCCGGTTCTTAGAAACTTTGGAATAAAGGTTCTGATTTTGGTTCCTTAAAAAATAGGGGTACTTTCAGGTTGTGGTCCCCGATTAAAAACAAAATAAAGTCAGCAGATGTGTTTCAGCTCCCAAAAGCTTTAAGAAAGCTTCAAAATAATATTCCCGTATTTATTACTGTCATAGAATTTAAATAATTGAGCTGTGGCTGGAGCACTGCTAATTCCAGGCCTATACACGATATATTTAGACACTAGACTTCTACTCTCCCTTTAGTAGTGGCATGCAGCTTTGAAGCTGAAAAAAAATCGAAGTTTCTTTCACTTTTTTATTCCGTAAAAATAATAATTTCTTTACTATGACGGGTATTTTAAAACGATTATCGATAAAGATTTCAATACCGTTGAACATCCCTATGTAATAATTACCCATCCTTCTGGAATTTTAGTTCACATACTTTGTTTGAAGCATATGTAACTTAATTAATAGAATCAATAGTTGTCTGTCTGAATTTGCATTATAGACAACCTTTATTTAAATAGCTGAAGTCAACTTTTGTTTTAACTATTCGTTAATTTCAGAGCTGTGTAGATGCAAAGTCAAACTCAGAATCCAATATTTTCTTCAAATAAATCTGCTGACATAAGCTATATTATAATATATTTTGAGAGGAAAGATGAGGGATGCAGCATATAATCAAAAGCAATTTGAGAAAACTGAGAATATTGAGAATGAAATTGATTAACTATATAAAGACTCGTCAATTACTCCACTAGTCGAATCGAGATCTGAAAGGCTGAATTCTGAACTCAAAAACTCAAATGTATGGTTAAATTGTTAAGCTCATTACTTTGAGAAATATTTATAAAATAAATTCAAACCAAAAATTGGGGGTATATCAAGGGGCAAAAGTTGGTAATAACTTCATGTCTTTTTTAATATCTGTTAAAAATTGAGACCCTACATTTTTACCCAACATAGTGTACACCTATCTACATATTTTAAATACTTTTTAACCCGTTCTGAGCCTTCCTCTGGTTTCTGGAATTATTTTGAAGAACCACTGTTGTGCCCTTCACCCAGGTTCAAACTGTATTCAAAACACACAAATAGGTGTACACTGTTGTGTACAAATTTGGCACCTCGATCTATTATATGAATTCCAAAACACTTGCATTTATTTTCAAACTTTGACCTAAAATATCTCCCCTAGGGGTTTTTTTGGACCAAACTTAAGTGAATTCTCTGAATAATGTCCTTACTTCTTAAGATTTTTTTTTCTTTGAAATTAGCCTTTATTAGATCGATATTATCTCATGATTGCTTAATCATGGTAACAAGGTGAGTGGCAAGAGCACCAGTCATTTTCTTTTCTAGTAAGTAATTTTCCTCTCAACATATATCCCAGCCATTTGGCCCAACACAACTATTAGGTATACTGCAACTGTGTTCATATTTGAATTAACTAATTTTAACGGTTATAAGTGTACTCAATTGCTGTACAATAATTTGTTGTCACAAAACAAGGACTGAAAAAGGTTTAAATTTTGATTTCATTTCACATGTTTTTTTTTTTGAGGTTTGCTTCTTTAAAAAAAAAAGGGTAATACAAAAAAGGGTAATACAAATCACTGAAACAAATATATTGGAATCATAAATTGACTGATAAAAGAGATAGCTGATCACCTTAGCTCCATTAAAACCAGTTATGTCACCCTAGATCTCTCTCAGCGACTGATTTTTGTTTCCTTGAGATACCCAACATTTGAGAAAACTAGAAAACTGTTTCACACAATGAAGAATGTCAGTTCAAATTGAAAACCATTGTATTTAACCTGACTTTAAATTTAAGACTTGAGTAATTTCTGTCAGAAAAAATGACTTTTTGTCGTCAAAATATAAAAATTCTGCGTTAAAATTAAAACGCTTATTTAAAATTTGTATGTTTCACATACATATTTCAATTACCGCATTGAAACCACCCGAGAGATGAGTGAAATGTAATATTCCAAAGTAGTGAGATAAAATTGCCTTGCCAAACAATAAAGGTTTGTTTACAGCTTTTCTAATTTTTAAAGTAACAGCTTCTGCTTCTTCGTTTTTTGCCAGTTTCAGTCCCAGTTATGAAATGCGAAAAGAATTCTGTACAAGGAAAAACACACGTATTGCATTCTGTGCAAAGCAGACAAAAGGACTTACTCAGAAATATGGCAAAAAATCACTCAAAAAATGTGCTCCAATGTTCTATAATCTAAACATTTTCCAATTCAAGCAGATGTTTTCCATTCAACTTACGTGAGAGTTCCACCTCCATATTTACCCTTGTGGCCGTTCTTCGATTGAATGTAAAAACATTCCGAACGTTTTTCAGTAATCGGGCTGTCTCGGTCAATCTGAAAATACCTAGTATGATACACATTCAGCAGATGGAGTCCATCCAGGCTGCATGAAAACCCCGTCTTTGGCTAGTGCAGTTAACGTAGGTGCCACTACTAAGAAAAAAAAAGTTTCCAGTCCAACATTGATAAAACTAAGAAGGTAGGTACCTAGTTTGACATACATCATGCAAACTATTGATGCATTTCATTCTTCGATGGCCATGCAACATGGCAGCCTCTGTATCGGGGTTGATACTTACACCTGGAGAGTTGTCCGAGGGCATGCATTGGCCTGATGGGCGTTCCAGGAGAAACAAACAGTCATTACCATTTACCACACGTACCACCACACAATACAGCATAACTGCCAATAATTGTTATCACAAATAAAGGGGTTGGATGGGTCCATTCATGGTCAAAGTAACAGCTTCCAATACTGATAGTGAAATCTTCGTAATACAACGAAAACAATGCAATTGTGAGCATAGAGGGAGTACAAAAACACAGTAGTACCTACGTGCATGAGCATAAGTAATGCACAACACGAGCAATCACTAACGAGGGTTCATAATAATCAGTAATCAGTCATCAGAATCACACACAAAAAAGGCTAGCTGATTGCAAACAGAATAAAGCAAGCACTTGGCAACTGCAATATGCACAACTTTTGTTTCTTTCAACATAAAACTGCATCTGTATTGGAACCTATATGCGCTATATCAGCAATTTAATGACCGATATATTCAAATGAGATGTGCGTGGGACAATTGAGGATAAACAAGAAAGCAAGTGAGGGTGGATGAACACAAAAAATGATCGAATGAACTCAAACTCTGAAGACAGACAAATGATTAACACTTTTCAGTATGCAGTTGCCATTGGTAGGGATTACTAGTTCAAAGCTGCAGGAAAGTGTATTGCATTCTTTACAGAAATGAAGGCACACACGTTTGGGTGAGATGCAGGTTTTATCAAGATTGCATTTTCAGTCCAATCAATAATATGCCACGTTTCCAATCTGCTCCGATTGCAATGCTCGGCCTGTAACTAAAGAGGCGATCTATTTCCAAATCTTGAGCAGCCTGGATCGTATCCAAGATAGATGATATGGGTTTTTGATCCATCGCAGCCTGAGCCGACCGTAAACCATATTAGAACAAAACAAACCACAAAAGCTATCATACAACAGACAAATACAGAATCAAGCATTATTTTAACAAACACATTTTATTCAAATAAAGGCATTTGGTTAGATACTTCAACTAATAAGGATTTCTTTCTCACAACCATGCACTCTCATGTACCTATATTGTATGAACTACTATAGGAACTAGTACTAATATATAATATGCTATACAAACATTTCCAATCAAGTAAAAAAGTATACTATTGTACTATTCAGTTGCACTAATCATAGAGTTTATCGTAATTTCTAATCCTAATGTGTAGCAAATTTTTAAATAAAAATATCAAAATAAAGTTCTGTCTGCAAATGATGAGGGATGTTGTGCAATGGTGTGGGTGTGGGCGTAACAGATGAAAGTGGCTAACAAGTGGGTAATCGATGACAAGCAGCTGGGATGACTTGAGCAGCGCGCTTCTGCAGAGACTCGTAAAATCTAGCAACATGCGGTACAAAGTCCAATCTGAGCAACATAAACATTCATGAAACAAACAACATCGCATGCAACATCACAATTTGCTGCAGGCAAGATGCAGGCGTTTCTGGGAGAGTTTTGTTTTAATGTTCACCTAGCGCTAGAAGTGCGTGGCCCCAAAGGATGATGTAGAACAAGGTAAATTTGGGCGATCGCCACAAGCTCTGCTAGCATGTTGGTAGTGTGCTTGCTTACTAATTTAGGTGTGTTACTTTCCCACAGGGTGCTACTTGTTATTCTGCTAGAACTTTTATTTGATTCACTGGATTGATCTACATTAAAAAAAAACTCTGCCAGAATGTAAGTTCCCCCTGCGCAGCTTACGAACTTGGATTCACACAAAACTCTAGGCAAATTGTCAAATCGCAATGTTTCATAACATAAAAAGTCAATTTTCTCATCACAGCGACAGTGAGTCCCTCCACAACTGTCTTAATCCTCCTTGACTTGTTGTGAATGAAAAATCAATATTTTTTGCAGATTGACTCTGAATTTATTGCAGCTTAGGAGCTTGTATACTCTTATTTTTTCTTTGAATAACTAATTCCACGGGGAGCGCTACTAGGCAGCACTACCGCCAGATACACCAACGTAACAACCCCAAATCGGTGTCAACATCTTGCCTCCAGAGTCTAGAGAATTGAGTTCAGTTTTTTGGTAACATCTCGTTTTATAGTTCATAAAACACTTTTCAGCGTGATTTGTGTTAATAATTGTTACATTTTATGCATATTTTGAAGAGCTTATATGCTTGATTTGAAGTTTCTGCTGATGCTGCACTGTTTTCGAAAAGCTGCCAGAATGTTATGTTCTTGTCAAGTTTGTGAGAGCCACCAAGGCTGTAAATTTAAAAGTCCTTTTCAGATGACCGAATCCTGGCTAGACTATGGTAATCGTTCCAATATGGAAAAATAGTATCTAGGCCAAAATATGTTCAAAATATTTGAAATCCATGTGCAGGATTGATGGCTAGCATGACAGAAAGAAAGTGATACGACCCAAAACGTCAGGGCTGTGCGAACTGTTCTCAATTGGAACCGAACTCGAACTTTACAATTTAAACAAAAACTCAAGCTGAACTTTTTTTTTGAATTTCTTGTTCTTGCCCTTGCAATATCAAGTGTTGATTCTCTTTAAGAAACATGCAAATTGAGCACGAGTTTAGCCCCATCCCTGGCCACCTCTTTGTGCTCTTTGACAACCAGTGAATAGGTTTGTTTATCTACCTAATGGGTCACAGTGACAAACGAAATTACCTCACCATCATGGATATTTGCTCAAACTTGATACTTCTCCCCTATGACAATTAAAAAATATCTTTTATGCCGTTTTGAGTTATCTCGATTATTGCACAGGGGTGTCAAAACTACCCTCCTTGGACAGCAGTGTGCAAGTAGACTATTTCTAACTTTAGGTTTGACCTTCTATTTGCCTCGTTTGAGCAAGAAGCTTTCTTCGGTACCTACTAAATGCATGACATTTCGTGGTTGCGTCCCACTTAGGGCGTTCTGTTGTTTAAGTCTTCCGACTCCAAAAAGTGTCAGCTAAGATTGGGTAGGTTGATGAAAAACATCTTTCTTAACACAATGTGTGTTTTTTTAAAAAAATATACTTTCATGGGTAGATTCTGCCCTTAATATTTCACCCCAATTTTTCAACCCCGTAAAGTACGTTTGCATTTTTTTCTTTGACCTCCAAATAGGACAACGCAAGAGCTATCGTTTATAAAAAATATCAACTCACTAGAGTTAACAGCTCAAAAGTTATAAATGTTCTACTTGCACAATGCTGCCCAAGAAGGGAAGTTTTGACATCCCTGTAACTTACGCAATAATTGGCGTAAAATTATTTTTTTATTTGTCGATGGCTGTACACAAAAGAAAAATTTTGATTTGGTGAGGGTCAGGTAAATTTTGTCAGCTTTATGTCGTTTTGAACAAGAATGACCCTATTACATTGTTTTCTAGTCACTATATTGATTTTCCAAACAACAACTGGCTTGTTCTGTCAAGTTATGTATATTTATGAGTTGTTCTTGCCTACCATATTCAACTTCCTCACTTTAAAAAAGGGGGGGGGGGGGACACAGATTGAAGAAATTAAAATAAGTCAGAAGTACTTACGATCTTTTAGTCTCCTTGTTTATGACATTGCCTGGATCCGCTTTACGAATCTCACTTTCTCGAGCTAATTCAGTGAGGGACTTGAATGCAGTGGCATGAACCCTATTGGAAAGAGACATTTTGTAAGTGACAATGTGTGAAAACTTCTATGCTAATTTGCCAGCGCAAATAGAAGAGAGCCACTTACACTTTGAATGAGACGTCGGCAATCAGAGTGGTGAAAGGTATCAGGATAAGTCCTAACCAAAAGACGGGCGTTGAATACAACATTCTGTCCATTCCAAGCATCACCGCGCCGACTGGCAAAATCGGCCAGAAATTGCTAAACATTGTGAAAAGCGTAACACAAATTAGATTCTAGATAATCTGTAAGTATACAAGTTAATGACACTTGTCTTGAAAGGCAATGCTGACCTGTATAAAACGACAAAGCCAAACCACGTGACGATGGAGCCCCAAATCGCCATGTGTGTCATCCAAGTCCACGCATTTGTGACAAGACCAGCTTTTAAACAGACCGTCACTACTACATACTGCAAATCAAGAGAAAAAAATCGATCATTCTGGACGCAACAATCTTCAATTTCTCTTCTCTCAATTTCTCGATTTCTCACATTTCTGTTTGGTGCTACTGAGTATTGAAACCGAAATGAGATACGAGACACTATTTCTATTATTGAGAATCTTTTAGTTTTCTCTTATGCAACCCTGATCAAACGGTGATTTTAAAACACGGAAAAATAAACTAAAAAAGTATCACCGTAAAATTTTCGGGATAATAATAATGGTGAAGTCCATCTCATACACATTTTTTTAAATTTAAGACACTTGTGGAAACTTTAAAAGTACCTAAAACACTTATGTTTAACTTGCTTAATTTTTGTGTAACAAATTTTGAAAAAAGATAGTAAAAAAGTTTTAAAAAAACTGTTTAGTTTGAAAACTGATGAGATACCCCTCTAAATTAAATTAAATTCTTTGTTGCAATCGTTGAAGTGTGGTTATTTTATAAATCCAAATCCCATTAGAATCGGACAACTGATTCTCACCCTTTGGCGTACAAGGGATCAATCTGCGCGCGCTTATTTACGCTCGTTCTGACCCCATTTTTCTGAAACATTTGCCAGTAATATTGTTTTAAGATAGTTATCTGCATTTTAAAATCACCATTTGATCCAAATTTAATTCAAAATAATTAGCATGTATGCACTACAGATACACCTTAGAGGTAGTCCCCTAAACTAAAAAAATATCACTTCTAAAAAGTCGTTAGTAAGGAATTGAGAGTCACCAAGAAATAAATCCTCGGAAACAAGCTGGAGGAAAAATGTTTAAACACCATTTGATGGCTGGGGTGCTGAAGTCGAAGCCACCCATCAGGGGTGCTGAAGTCGAAACCACCCATAAGAAAGCACACAGGGAATCTTTTGGTTCTGAGCACCTAGGAGTCATTTTAGTCCAAAAACATTTTGGAGATTTATGACATCTTTGTTCATATTTTTTGGGTCCAAAAAAAGTTTTTCTCTGAATAGAGTTTATTTTATTCACAGTCAAGTGATTACCAAAGGAATGTGTCGTAATTTAAGGCTATTACTGTGCTACTCTAGCGTTGATCGAGATGCCACGTACGCTGCCAGAAATCTTTAACAAAATGTATAAATTCATAGAATTTATACAATATTTTTTGGAAGGTCATTTTAGAGTACTATAATGCATTCGAGTCTACAGAAGTTATGGAAGTTTAATTTTACACGGTTGCAGCCTCTAAGCTTTTTTCAGTATTTATTGAATGTAGGGGCATTTGACTAAGAATTAAGAAGGGATGCACATTTAGCTAACTAGACGCAAAAATAACTCGCAAAACTGAAAGGTTCAAATGGTTTTATTTGCACCTACTTACCGTGTACACAAAGTTCCCAAGTAGGAGGTACCCTCCCTCTTTTCCGTGAGACCACGCAACATCCTGTTCCATCGTGAACAAAGGAAGCCAGAAAAGTAATGCGGAATGTGCCAATGAATTGCAGATCCACACCCAGAACACTTTCGAGTTAAAGAGTTCGGCATTCTGCGAAGGCTTGTAGAGCGCTGGATATTTTAACATCGTCTCTGCAGAGCACACTTTGTCAAATAGGCCCATTGCAAGTGGAGGAGCAGCAGTAAATAACTGGAAAATTTGTACACATTAATGAGATTTTTTTTCTGAACTCTGAATGAAAATAAATTACTAGATAAATTAATAAAAGTCTTCCAAGAAATATTGAGTCTACTCACCACATTATATAATCCAATAGTCCACCTTTCAAACAAGATCTGTCCAGACCAGCCGGAGTATATTGCGAACCATAACTCGATCACATACAAGCAGATGTTCTTGTAGAAACTATACAGTATTAATTTGCACATACGATTGTAGTTCCAAGAGCCGTGGACGAAAAGCAGTTTCAAGAGAAACCGAAACTGAAACACAAAAGCAATGCATGGTAACTTGAACTTGATGTGGTGCGGTACAACGGTGCATACAATGGTAGCAAATTCAAACGAAGCAGGTCTCTTCAAAAATACACACCTTTTATATGCAAACTTACCTGGGCAATTGAGTAATCAGATGCGCATGCAGCTTGGAGACCTTCCACACCCGAGATTCCAACCCCCACGTTAGCCTTTTGTATCATGGCAACGTCGTTGGCTCCATCGCCAATAGCCAGCGTAATTGCCCTTGTGTGTATGGTTACCATCTCTACCACCTGTCGAGGAAGAACTATCGTCGAGTAAAAGTTTACGAAAACACAGTCTGTGCATTTGGTTTCAAAATTGGTTCAATATAGTTACCTCTGCCTTTTGCATGGGAGAGACCCTACAGCAAATAACCACATTACAGCTCACGCACAGATCCAAGAAATCTCTTCGTATATCACAGCTTAGGGCGTACTTTAATGTCTTGCCGTCGATGACTAGTGCTACTTCATTCGTCTTGCGAAGTTGGTCCCCGAAATCAGCACTATGACGTGCAATCGTTTCTCGAGTATTCTTAAAAGGAAAAATAAGCAAACGATTAGCACCTAGCACCTGCCTGGGGGATGGATGTATATTTCAGCTTTGCCACACTTTTTTGGCATCACCACAAAATTTGTTCTTCGCCTTGCTATTTGGGTTTTATCATTCTGGGCTTTGCCTTTTAAATTTGGGCTTCATGTTTAAATTTGGGAATTTGCGTCGCATGCTTCCACCTGATGGGCTTAAAGCCTCAACATTTTAGGCTTTGGCTTGAAATTTGGGCTTACCTCTGTTGTGGGCTAAGCCCTCATAAACAGCACAAATATCTCATTCGTATTAAAGTAATTCCACTATTTACACGATTGGCCGGACCACCTTCGGGTTTCGCCACGGATTCTTTCATTTTTGTGGAAATTTGTTTCTTAATTTTTCCAAAAATGACTTTTCCCAATTTGACAATCGGAATGTAATCCCCAATGCAAGAATTAGTCCGAAACTAATGCCATATCAAGCAAACTTGAAATTTCTGAAAATTTTTGATTTCCCTGCTAGTGCTCCAACCTGCGGGCATTTTTACTTCTAAACTGGACATAAATGTGTCTGAACATCCAACTTGTCATGAATTTAGGTCAAAATACCAATTGGACCGGAACCCCCCATAAAGCACCCACTTTTGACGCATGAGGTCAAGACCCACACGTTGAAAAAGGTTGGAAAATGTTTGCAGAAAATAATTTTTTTGAAAAATATAGCTCGAACTGTGTGGAAACGTATAAAGAAATGAATAATGATGAAAACACACTCACGAACAACGACTTTATTACAGAGGGATTGATTGGACAAAAATACTTATTCAATTTTATAGAAATCAAAAATAATACCAATTTTTACTGTTGTTACTCACATCTAAGCTGTCCTCATTGATGATAAGTAGAGGCATTCCATGAACAATCAAGCGACAAGAGTAGCCGATGTTTATCGCTGTTTCCTGCTTGTCTCCTGTCAAGACCCACACGTGAATGTCTGCTTTGATTAAAGCAGCAATAGTTTCAGGCACCTGATCTTGTAGCTTATCTTCAATGGCGGTTGCTCCTAATAATACTAAATTGTTCTCTATTAAATTTGCAGCATCTTCTAACTTTCTTTCCCGATATTGTAGCGAAGTTGCTGCTTTATGGTATGTTTCATTCCACTCCTAGAAACACATACATACAATACAGCTTGGCATCAAGAAGGTAACCTAAGCCCAGTATCAAGAGGGAACCCTTTCCAACATAGAGAATACTAGCCTAGCACCTGCCGGATGGGCGGAAGTATATTTCGATTTTGCCACAAAATTTTGGCTTCCTCCGTAATTTAGGCTTTTCCACGAAAATGTGTTCTTCACCTTTGGGCTCTGTCATTATGGGCTTTGCCTTTTGATTTGAGCTTTGCCTCTTAAATTTGGAGTTCACGTTTCAATTTGGGAATTGCCCTATGATTTCACTCGATGGGATTTGCCTAAAAACTTGGGCTTTGTCTTGACATTTGGGGTTAGCTCTCATAAGGAGGGGGAACGTATTATTTATTGAAATAACCTGTATTTTCCCTGATGTACCGGATCATGCTTCCACCCGACGAACTTCACCTCAAAAATTTGGACTGTGGCTCGACATGAGGGCTTAGCTCTCATTAACAGCGTTCCTTTATTTGCTCGATGAGCCGAACCACGTTTTGGTTTCGCACCAAAATTTTTCTTTTGTGTAATTTTTTGTTGATTTGCCCAAAGAATGACTTTTTGTAAATATTACCATTGGATTTTAATTCGCAATGTAAGAATTAGTCAGAAACAAATACGCTATCAAGCCAACCTGAAATTTTAGAAAATTTTGGATTCACCCGCCAACGCCCCGAACTGCTGGCATTCGTACGTTTCTGAAATTGACATTAATATGCCTCAACGTTCAACTTTCCCAATGAAACTATGGAAAAAATTTCAACCTGACCAGACCCCCTGAAAAGGGCCCACTTTTGGGCGCAAGGGGTCGCGACCCCCACGTTGCATCAAGTTGGCACATATTTGGCCAAGGAAATTTAAAAAAAAAAATCTAACTCAAACAGAGTGTAAACTGCCATGAGGTAATTTATATAAATAACAGGTAGCCATTGACTATCAAGGAGTGGCTCCTTGGTCCAAGGAGTTGGCAGCAAAGCAGAAAACGAGTCAGTCAGTCACCATGTATTCTTTCATGAATAAAACCAGCTCATTAACATATTAGTATGTTTACTTACAAGATTACGTAAATATGTAAATATGACAGAAACACATCAAAAATGTAATTTCTTGTTGACGCATATGGACATACAAAAATATTAGAGAGGGGATATGACTGGATAGCACGGGAGCACTAGTCCAGCAAGGGTCCCATCCTGGATAGCTTCTCCCGACCTTTTCAGTGTTTCACTTGATACTCCATACACATTTCAATGCGACGTGGGATTATTTTCTTACCTCATATGCTTCATCAGTCACATCTGCTACTGCACAGCAAAGAGTTCGTAGACCCTCAGTGGCGAAATCTTCTAGTTGTTGAAGAGTCACTTCCCGAAACGCTTGGCCTCCGGGTGCCAGCCTAGAAATCAAAACAAATAAATACAGTTTGGTACTCTATTTGAAAATTTCACCACACGTGACTTTTATGGAGGCAAAATATTGTTAAAATTCACCTTTCATAAATAACAGTGTCAGCTCCCTTGCAGTACAACTTAATTTCTCCTGCCGGATTCCTTGCCAATACAGACATTCGCTTGCGCGCAGAAGTGAATTCTAGCACGTTAAGTATTTCGTAGCGCTCTCGGACACCCAACGCATTTATCTCGACGTACTGGGGTGTCCGGTTGTCGAACACATAGCCAAACCTGCACGCGCCCCTTACCAAAGCTCGCTCATCTGCAAGCACGTTTTTGGTCAGAAACGTTTGGGGCCAAATTTTACCTAACATTCTGAGCACATTATCTTTTTTTATTTGTCCTACACCAAACTGCACCAATATATACTGCAGCATTGCCATTGTGTGCTTTTTATCACAGGTCAAAAGTCTTAAAACAACTAAGGGCAAACGATCAGTGTAAATTTGACATTGGCACAAGACTTAATTTTAAATTAAAACAAATAACTGATTTTAAACTCGAAAAATTTTAATAACTTCACTAAATATCTAAAAATATTAAGAACGAAAAAGTTTTTAAAGAACGCCTAACAATTTTACCAGTCGATTAGGTTCTTTCTCGTTCTAATTTTTATTGCTGAGTTTTTATAAGGAAAATGTACATCACTGTCTCCTCACAAAACTCCAAAAACCCTGAGATGGGAAGCGGCATATTGCAGGGGCAAAAGAGATGTTTTCATGTTAGGTGTAATGAATCGTGAAACTGAAGGTATTGAAAGAGATTCTCACTCTCTAGCCATAAACTTCATGTTTCTCTTACCTGAGCGGGCCAGACCTGGGCCGATTAATAAATTATGGATCCATTAATTGTACTTCATTCCATAATTTGTGTACAAATTTTGAGATATCACGACGTGCAATAGTTTTTGGTACTGATCAAAGCACTCTTAAGCAAAATTTTACGTTGAGAAATATATTAAATTGTACGGCCACTGAAAGCTCCACTTGAGTGCAGGACGTGATTACATCTTAATAAATAATATAAAATTTTGATACAAAAGTGTTTTGATCAGTAACAAAAAGTACTCTCTGTGTTGATATCTCAAAGTTGTATGAATATTATGCAATGAAGTATGATTAATGGGTCTTTAGTTTATTCAGCCCAGGTAGAGACGCATATTAGAGTTTTCAGCTGGCGAGCGAGACTCTTTCTCGCTGAAGTGGGAGGGTCATAATTAGTTTTACAGTTAATTACCTCTAACACGAACACATCGCTTTGGCCCGTGCAAAATGCTGCTGGCCATCTGAAGGGTTTTTGGAGTTTAGATTACCTACTAGCTGGGAACCTTCAATTAAAATAATAGCATTTTTAAATCTGAATTAGTCTGAATAGTCTGTTTAAGTCTTCCTGGCTAGGAAACAATGCTATGAAGATAATTACCGGGGGATGCGGCATGATATTGTATCTCCTCATCTCCATCCCCAGTTGGATTGCCCTTCTCGGGAATAACGGTGTGGCAGACGGACATGAGAATTAGGAATTCTTTGATGTAAGCCGAATGCTTGTGGCCAGCTCTTAAATTCTAGAAAAAGAACACATTTCATCAAATGAATATTATTTTAAAAAATGCTTTTAATACAATTTAGCGATGCCTTCACGATAATCAGTCACACTGCGATTATTTTATTGCAACACAATAAAGCGAAACTACAACTGCGGCATTCTGTCAGGGCACAGTAGTTTTAAGCATAGTATTTTAGTGATAGGTATGCTGATAAACTATTCCACCCTCTGAACTCTTATTAATTAATACAACCCAACAAGTATCAAATAATCGTTAAACTAATGTTGTAGTCAGAAGCAAAGCATCAGGGGAGAAAAGGTAAGCATCGTCTGCCCGAAAGATAAGGAGAAACTACCTTTTTGTAATTAACGATGTAGCTGATTTTTCATTTACAATGCTTTTCGCGTTTGAATCGAATTCGCGCGAAATTTACTCACCCCCGAGGTTAGGGTAGAGTAAATTTTTCACCAACATTACTCTTCGCATGGCTGGCTAATGACGGTGGCTGACCTACATGGCTGACATAAACCTACATACCCCAACTACCACACTTGAATTGATAGTTTTGTGTTTGCAAGTGACAAAACCTCTTCTGTTTAATATTTATTACATGCAAATGTTTCCGAAAACTTATCTCTTAAAGGCTTTGTCACGAGCACAGTTTGCTCTTTTTTGGTTGTTATTAATTAGTACTAGCTGCTTGTTGGTCCCCGTCAGCGTTATATTATCGATATGAAAGTGGAAGTATTACTAGTGTTGATGAAACATTATTAATGACAACTTTTAAGGTAAGAAAACTGGAGTGATTGTGTGTAAATAAAAATGTGTATAGTCTGGTTGTAGCACATCCATAAAAATATATTATGTCTCCCCAGTTGACAGACTCACACTTTGCCACTGGTTGCAGAGTGATTCTCATAGGTACAATCATTTGACTGTTTAATGGATAACAGAATAGCTGATTCATATTTCAAAGGTATTTTGATACTGATATTGATGCCCGATGCATTTACCCTGAAGAGGTGAATCTATTGATTTTTAGTGTTTAATGACGCACTTGACCTATCGCCCTGTGGCATTGGTCATACGGCGTCGAACTCACATGAATATATGATTTGAGATACTGATAGCGATGTGTTTGCCATGACTAGTTGTGTATTCTTGTGATCCTCCTCACATTAATATATATTTTGTGATACTGATAGTGATACCTTGACCATTTGTGCATCTTTGGATTCCTCCTCACATAAATGTATGACTTGTGGTACTGAGTGATAGTATTGTGTTTACCTTGACTAGTTGTGTATCCTCAGGATCCTCCTCACATGTATAGATGGCCTCCGCTATTGTACACTTCTTGAACTCCATGACATTTCTTGTCAGTGTTCCTGTCTTGTCAGAGAAGATATACTTCACCTGTTAAGGAAAGAAATTGAGAGGTTTAGCAAGTACACAGTTATGTGTGGCTATTACAAAGGTAAGAGCAGCTGCAGCGTACGAGCAGCTTAGAAACATTAAAAGCGAAAAACACAGTTTGCCATGTACGTAAGACGTAATTCTACATGGGAACTGTTGATGATTGCATCAATTGAATCTTTTGCAACCAATTCAGCCTCACTTATTAAGTTTAATAATTGTTTTCTCATGTCTTTAAGGTGAAGAATGACTATGTGAAGAAAGTATCGAGTAAGGAGGTGGCTGTGCCCAGTGATAGAGAAATAACCCCACATTTGTCCGGGAGGATGGGGAAATGTTGGAAAATCAATCAGAACAGCAAGTCCCCAAAAATGAACTCAGAATCCCCCAATTTACTGTCCAGAGCTCATTGAGCTATCTAGCTTTGTAAATAGAAATTTCATGTAAGAAAACAAAATTATGAACAAAATGGTTTCTGTTACCTGTCCAAGCTCTTCATTGAGATTCGATGTTCTGGCCATGGCGGGCGTATCACTTTCTTCGTGGTACATGTCTGCATCCATGTTGATGAAGATCGCCTGGCATAACACACACTAAAAATTAGCTATTTGCTTTGAAAAGTTTAACTCTAGATATGTGGCTCCTGCTTACAAAGCTGAATAATTGGTTGTGCTTGATAATTTACCTGGATAAATCTTACAACTTCCAGAGACACTTGCAGTGATATTGGTATTAGATTGTTAAATAAAATTATAAAAGTTAAAAGATTGTAGCCAAAATTAACATTCACAAAGTCTGAAAAAAGGAAAACAAACAGCAATTTAATAATTTACATAAACCAGAATATTAACATTTAATTTCAAAACAAGAGTTACTTTCGACACAAGGACTGTTAAAATATTTACCATCGATGCCGATGTACCAGTCCCCTGGTATGTGAACTTTAGTCCATAGCTCGTTGAAAACAGCAGATATTACGCACAAAACGATTAGTATAAAGAAAAGCATTAGAATCTGTGTGTTTGTTAGTTTATCCACAGTAGACCGTTTGAGAGGAGCCGAAGTTGAGTTCTTCATCAACTTGGTCTCATGGCCGGTATAAACAACCAGGCCGAATACCCAGCTAGTATTTCGGAGCATTGCGCCCCGCAAAAGCATTTGATCGGGACCAAGTGGTAACGTTCTGAAAAAAAGATGTGTAGAGCCAAGGTTATTTTCAAGTGTACTAATTGAAATAATGCAGACAGTTAATAATTTACGATTAGTTATCTGCTGTCACGTTCTTATTCACATAAGCTTAGGTATGGTTTAACAAATATAACTGGGAAAACTAAATTTATAGAAAACAGCACTAGAGACAAAAAATGCCATAATTTTAGGTCACAATGTCGGTTTTAATGGTTATATTTTACGTACTGTTTATTTGTTTCTCTAATGATACCAGTGAACTCATATAAATGTCTGTTTGGAAGTTCACACTCCATCGTTCCTGTGAACTGAGAAAGATCTTTGGTTTCTAATAGCCGAGCAGTTTCTGCTAGACCTTGGCGTATTTTCAGATTGGTTTCTCCATCCAGGTTGGATGTTTCCACATAGCACATTGCTTGGGGCTCACTACAAAAAATATTAATCAAATTTTATAAGCAGGCTTTGTCAGACTTATCATGTTATCGGCACATATAATAGCAATTGGATTGTCTATAATGTGGAACAGAGAATAGCTCACCTAGATGATAAAATAATAAGGTCGGCAGGAAAGAAGTTGTCGTTGTGGACCTTGACAATGTCTCCGACAATCACATGCAGCCACTGAATCCATAACCAATGGCCATCTCGCAAGACTTCGACCTGCCTGTGATTGATCTCATCATCTGCACGATGCCGCTTCTGAATAGCAAACTGAGTTTTAGTTAAACATTTCACAGATAGTGCCATACTATCATAGATAGTATCTACTAGGGATAAAACTGACCCTAAATTTATGGAACCAATTAACTGTAAACCATAACCGGTTACAGATCGGTCTATTCCAAAATGTTGGAATTTCTTGTGCAAATAACAAATAAAAGAATTTATGTTGAGAACTCGAACACAGGGCAACCAGAGATAATGTTACAAAACTTTGAAGATAAAGAAAAGAAAAGCAAACTCATTTTTCATGACCCTATGGATGTTAAAAATATCTAAAAAAAAATCGATTGAAATTGACAATGGAAATTGACAATGGAAATTTTTGTTGGCCTTCCAAACAATAAAGAATCGAGGTCTGGTTTATGGGAAAAGCAGAAAACCCAGTCCAGAATTTTATGAGTAGTTATTAACTTGTTAATGATTAAGAGGTGTTATCCCTACTATCTATCTATAATTCTGATTAAATTTCAATTATTTGAAAGCAGGCGCTTACAAAGTCTTCGATGATTTCCTTGATTGCGGAAACACTAAGAATAAAGATGAGAGGCACCAATGTCGTGTATCGGCCAGTTGGAGAGACATCTGGTATTTGCTGTAACAAGTTATGTAGGTATATCAGTGTAAAGAACGTTCAAGCTATGAGCTAGCTCATCTGCAAATAGCACAGCCAGGTAAGTAACTAAGAAATCGGCAATTGAACTATTAGACAAACAATTGCATTACCTGTAGTAAGGCGATGAATAAAAAGAAGCAATTCGAGTAACGTCTAAATTGCTCAAAAAGAAAGCTAGGTACAAATGAAATAAAATTATATTTTGCAGTAGAGATGTGATTGTTGCAAAATTTCGTCGGCTGTGGGTGGTTCACGAAAATAATCCGGTGCTCTGTGTTGCCATCCCCTGCCTCTTCAGTTACACCAGAAGTTGTATCAACATCTTCATCTGCAACAGAAAAGATTGGTCTCCTTAGTTCTTATTATTCAAAAAATGAATTATGAATTTCAATCCTCAATGGGAGACAACAGTATTGTTGAGAAAGTAGGGCCTACGACGCGAGTAAATTATAATCGAACACTTAGCAATTAGAGCACTTGCTGATCTATATGAACTATGTTTCTAATGTATGGACGCTTCAGCAAACAAGGTGAATCATTTAGGAAGGTACTTGAAATACAGGGCACACATATACTCACGCCTGGTCCTTGTTATTCGATTTCGAACAAATGCAATTAATCGTTCCATCTGTGAATTGATTATTTTATTTTCAAGCAAATAAAATACCAAATTGCAATGCCAAATATTTGTTTCTCTTACCAATGGTAATTATTTTTAATCTGAAATTATTTTGAAAATGGCAAATGTGTTAATGAATGAATGGATGATAATCAACAACAAATGCGCACCACATTCACCGTTGCGGAAACTAGCGGATTTAGCCAATCAATTCGTCAAAAAACATAATATTACAATCTCTCCCTATCCAGTTCCGCGACTGATAAAGATGAACGCGTCTTTCAAGTTGTCGGCAAATATATTTCCTACGCACAGGCACGCACTTTTCCCATTGCGAAATATCGTTCGAACGGTACCATATGCCACGTTGAACGTTTGGTGCGACCGTGCGAGTGGGTGCGTGCGTGCGCGAGGGTGCGAAGATGTGAGACGGCGCGAGGCGGCGCCCGACACAACCATACTAAGCAATTCGAGCAATAGCTTAGGTGATGATAAGACGTCACGTATTGTGTACGTAATTCAGAAACGTTTCTATCCAGTCTCGAATCACGAGAACAGGAAACTTGCAACAGCACACGCCGCCCTAGAGTCTAGATCATTTCCATAATAATGAGTAATCCGTTCAAGCTCCGACAAAACAAATCAAACCGATCGTAAACGTAAATGAGCTGGCAGACGCAGGTATATGTTTGGATTCGAATTGTGGCGTCCAGAGTCCAGCCATACTGAATTGACCGTCGAGCAATTAGCAAATCAGCGTCGCGAGTAGCGAGTCGCCGTTGCGTTGCGGCGCCAAGGCGCCGGGTGGTCGGAACTCGGAAGCAACTTGTTGCTCCCCTTCGCCCTTATGAGGCGCCGCCTTCGAACGTTGTAGCGCCGGTGCCAATAAATGTCCCCGACCCCGACCCCAACCCCTGCACAATACCAATTCACTTGACGTGAAGTTGGAGATATCTAATGATTGTGACGAATAATTTATCGGTCAACACACGCAGTAAATGTGCGGACTGGCCAGCACTATTGACAATTTTTGAGGCGAAGAGAAAAATGCCAATAATTTGTTACCCATCGGACCAATGAGACGAGACTTTACCTTCTTAGCGTATTCGTATTCTCAGTTTCACTTTCAAGTTATGCACGAATACAAACGGACGAAAACAAACACGGGAACAAACGACCAAATCAAGCATGTGTAAACATCAATACAATAAGCCGTTCAGAGGGCTGTAGACGGCTGGCTAGGTATGATTGCGAAGATTTGCGAGCCCCGATCGTATTGGACACTTTTTGCGTCCTAACAATTGATCTAAAATCCTGACCATCATATCAATGCATGGCGGGAGAGTAACTAGAGGTCCCTAACATAACTTGGTGTCCAAATGTTTGGATTTACTTGGAGCTATGGGTTTTTAAAAGTAGCTCAATTTAGCAATGTTTGGGAATTATTTGAGGCTAAGCTAATGAATCAATGGGTTGTGGTTTAGTAAGGTACCTATATTTATCCTTTCTCAGTACACTGAATTTTTCAGAATCTTTTCAGCATTTTTGAGACACAAAAAGTGTCAGGTACGGAACCACTGAAACGATCAAACGAAGCCACTCGCCATGCTAGAGCATAGGGCAATTCCAATGACAGCCGACCGTCCACAAAACTCTGAAAATGAATCCAGTGAAAAAACGATGATAGCATTGCAGGAACCATAAAGCATTCGGTAACGGGCTCATAGAGGATAACTGTGCCACAGCCCACAAGGCAATGCCAGGAGGAAACAGAGAAGAGTGTTCTGTTGTCCCTCTCTAATCTGAGAATCTTGATCACTTCTAAGTTCTTTCTATTATCACTCTGTGTTAACGATTCAAGTCTCCCGCCTGGAAAATGCAAGGGAAAACAAATGCAAAATGAAAACTGACAGGGCACTTTATACACAACAGATTTTGGCGGTGACCTAAGCTTTTAGATTTCAAGTATATTCGACTTCTGTAAAAAGGAATGCCAGTGAAGAAAAATGACGCCATAAAAAAACTTTGAGGGCATTAGTAACGCAATATCGGAATCCATTCCATGGCCACAGTCGGTCTTTGATGAGTCTCTGTCTCCAGACAAATCCTAAATTGGTAGCCTTTATACAAAAGCCAATTGATTGATTCGTTTCCTTTTTATGACAGCTTGTGGTTTCTATGTACACATGAGTCAGAATCTACGAGTAAGCGTGGGTACTATGTGCCTGTGAAGTGAAGCGAAGGTGTGTCTTCACAGAACGCACAGGCACAGGTCGACTCCATCCACCTGGCATCGTACTCGTAGACCTTAGTCACGACTTGACCCTCAAATGACACTCAAATGATTCTCCCATGATTTCAGCTAGACCATATAGGACCGTTTGAACAAGGGGTCACGACTAGAGCTCCATCGTTTCCTGAATTGTCAAAGAAAGCTATTGGTCTACCTCATGTACTCTACTGTACTGTCTCATGGTCCTTCTCCAACGCCCTCTCTTAGGTGTGTTTTTAGCGGGACGGAACCATAGAAATAATGTATGCCATAATATGGACTCCATGAAAAAACGCCTATAGGGTAGGTACAAAGCTCCACGCTTTTCCAGCTGGCAATGGCAGCTACCCTTAAATTAGTTAGCTTAGTCTTGGCTTGCAGCATTCCTCTATGGCTGCAATGTGGTCCGAATCTGCACAGGAATAATAGGTTCAAATATTTAACTCTGCCAAAACCGTTAATGCAATCATAAAATAAGCTGCGACTGCAATACGAAATGCACGCCTGCCAAATGCATTTATTGGGAAATGAGCACGCAATTCTTGTAGACAAAGCTAGAGCTAGAAATAAGGGTCATAGCTACACGCTGAGCGGCGTAGATTCAAACAAACCCGTCGCCCTCGCATTATTCGAGGATTTCACGAAATTTGTTTAAACATATTTTCAGACGAGGTGTACGATAAATAATTTAGATGGCCATGCCTTTTGTAATTTACATGGCCGCACATTTTGTTTAGTTGTTTGACTTGAATGTAAAATTGTTTTCCAAAAGGCAGAATGTTTTGAACTTGATATAGATGCTTGTATATTTATAAAAATGTATTCTATCATTTTTTTTTTTACGATTTTTTTACTATTTTGTTTCCTTTTTTTAACTCAAATAAAACCAACCAAGCAACATAAAAATAGATCAACACCAACACTGAGCCATCAAGGAATTTATTTTTTTGCTTTCGTGCAAATCACACGATTTGGTGAGGTGAATTAACGCATCAGGTCGGGTCAGGGGGACAAGGCAGAAATTCAGAATTAAAAAAGAAAATATGAAAGCAAGAAGTTTTCCAGATAGCCCAGCATTCTTGTGAAGTGTGAGGTATCAAGGTAAAAACTAAAATCATAACCTTGAAAATTACTTGAGATATAGCCCCACACTCAAAGTAGTGTAGAACGAGGGTTTTCCTATTTCCCTGAAAATTGGTCGGAACTAATTTTTCTTTAAAAAAAACACATTTTTTTGTGACGCACTACCTGCATATAGGTGCATTATCTTTATTTTCCTCAATTAGCAAACAATTTGGTTTGTTATCAGATCGCGAAAGGAAACGTGAAGATCGTGATGATCGTGATGATCGTCATGCGACAAAGCTAGATCTATGAGACCACACCCTGGTAATTGAGCAGCCCTTCTGGCATCTGAAAATCAGGAAAGAAAGGGCGTTGCATATTGTTCCAATTTTAGTTCTAGACATCAAACAGCAAAATACTTTACAACAGCTTGCTTATAGTTATATCAGCCCATGGAGATGGATACCTCTGGCCAATGTCAAATTCAGCTGGATGCTTCTATTGTGCTTGCGCATAAAAATTAATAAATGAGTACTAATATTGAAACAGCGAACATTATCAACACATATACCAAAACAGGGCCTGTATTCCATTGGAAAGCTGGGGGTATCGTATAAGCTCTGTCACGTTTCAAATGGTGAACTTCTCTCCCCAAGGATAATTATGTGCCGCCTAGAAATACAACAAAAGGATATCAAGCCGTGTGCATGCGATGGTAAATCTACGTTGTCGATTAATAACTAACTCTTGGGGTCTTTTTGATTAGTTCACTAACAAAGGGAGTTTGTTCGGATTTAAATCAGAAATTGATATTTGCCCACACAATAATAAATTAGTAGGTAGGCGGTACCTTTACTACTGTCCGCTTGTGCAGAAATTAAGCTCAACTAAACCGCACTGAAGACAAGTGTACTTACACATAAGTGCTTATTTACTTGATTAGTTGATGTGCAAAAGATGCCCGAGTGTACGTGCTATTTTTGCCCTCTGATTGCGATCTATAAACGGTTCACATATAGCTTGGATCGAATTACGCGGGTTGAATCTTTGCAACATAAAATGCTCAAAATAATTACTCCTCGCCTCAAGTCGATTCAACTTTCATGGAATGGGAATTTACGCCCCAGTAGTGCAATTTTCTACCCGTTGAAAATATCTTTACATATTATTTCATGTTTAAACATTACGTCGATGAGACAATTAAATACACAATTAAATTAAATCATCCGGCTCTTACTAGGTTCAGCTTAATTCATACATTTCAAATTCTTCTGTATAGACAAATAAATATGGACAAAGACGGTTAAAGCATGGTTCCGAAAAAATTCAACTTAGTGCCACCAAATTTTTTAGCTTAAATTAATTATAAAGCTATCAAAATTGAACTAACAAAATGGTTACTGCCCACTTAAGCAACAATTGCATGTCGTCTCCGCCGTTGTTTCCACTTGGTCCTAACTTTCTTTTATAACTTCTTGACAATGTTCCTTATTTTATTATACTTTTATTTTCCTCGCAGACAGGTCTCCGTGGCCTTGGGAGCCCTGCGACTTTTCTTTTGTTTTTTTAGTGTATTTTGTACAAGTTAAATAATAAAATACGCAAAAAAAATCTTCCGAAGAGATCGAGGATTTACGCTAGGCACTTTTGTTAGGTAGTGGAATATGACGCAATATCGTATGACAAATGAGTAAACCTAGACTTGACTTGGTACTTTGTATTATTCACTTTGACATCTGTGCATTATTTTATTTATTTAAAAATATAGACATATTTCTGAGTATGGGCGTTATGCATAGCCTATATAAAAATCTGATTGCATGTCCCTAAAGAGGTGGCCGTCCATAAATAATTCATTACGTGAAATAGAAGAGCAGCGTGGGTAGCAGGTGCGGAAATGAAGATAGCTCGTCCCAAATGCAATCAGCCACAGGAAGGAGACGCCATTAGGCAGTTCCTAGGAACAGATCATTCGTCATCATGGCGAACAAAACTTGGCCTGGCTGACATTAATCAGTTTCCAATCAAAGAAAAAGCACTATAAAATAGTAAAAGCCCGTTCTGAAACATCCAGCTGGAAGGGGGGAAGCGTTAGCTGCAAATGTTTCTCGCGCGTAAAAGGCATGGTACTTCATACTGTCAAGTATAACTTATTTAAATAATAACTAAAAATAAAACCCATCGATCAATCACACAAACGTACACACAATCGGCTGACGAACCCAAAAAAACCCTAAGTTTGAATTTGAAACCAACTGGATTGTTGATTCGATTGTAGTTACAGCCACGGTAACATCAACTAGCCAGACAGATTATCTTTTTTAAGCGATTGCTATTGCTGCCAACCCTTGAACCTACCAATACCAGTCGTCTTTTAGCTTTCAGAGTTGATATTAAAAAATACTATCTTTTCAAAATTTCACTGTAGGCTTGTATTCTGTATGTGGCCTGTGGCCGTAATTAAGAACGATGACACACGAGTCGGATTGTTCGCTTGCAGATTGTTCGCCTATAGTAAGAGCGAACGAATCGGGATGGGCATGAGGGTAAGTGCCACGCCCGTGAGATATAACTTCTCTTCGTTGATGCCTTTTCAGGGCTAGGTTAGCAAGAAGTCACGCTAGAGTCCATTAAATCCAAATCCACTTCGAAATCGTCAACACCGGGAAATGACTTCTACGCCAACGTACGGGCAACGCAGCGTTGCGCCAAATCACACTCTACCGGCAACCTTGACAGGTTGACATCATGGCCATGACCATGCCATGGAAAATAGAATCTCTTTTCGCCCCATCGGCTCATCAAACACACTGAAGGTACATATTTACCGACATCTCTTGCCTACGCACTTTCAAGTGCACCCATATTATCTTTGGAATCACCTCCCAGGTGTGTTGATGATCAGTTAATACATCCATATGGAAGTTATTAGGCAGTAACAGCATTCGGCCAGTCAAAAGTGCTGGCTCCAAGCAATCCAAATCCCCAGGCACCAAAGCGGGACAAACTTTGATTTCTCCCAATTTAATCCATGCGAATAGTTATAAGTGTACGCGTACCGTACGACGTGCATCGATGGTTCAACTAATGGTGAAAACCGGCGAAGTAATAGTTGAGAGTCATTCATGTGTTGTGTGTCATATCTCACGTCGTCCAAAATATGCGTCCTTTGACCATTTATATGAAACTTGGCTTTAGTGGTTATGCACGGATATTAAAGGCATATGATTTAGATGTTTAAGAAACTTACCTGCCGTGCTAGGGCCGAAATAATTCGGTTTGAAGTTGTCCAATTCAAATTGTTCTTTATTTGATCGCATATCTCGTGAAGGTAAACTCTAGCACGCGTTTATGAACCAGGGTTGATGTTGGCAGAGGCAGAGTATTGCAGTGATTGGGTTTAGGACCAAGCGGATCTCCTAGTAGAGGGTGAAAATACGTCGATTACATTGAAAGCACTTCTAGGAACAAAATGATATAAGTGAAAGTGATGAAAAAAGCGTGTGTATGTGTGTAGCAACTAGCAAGGAAAAATTACGTATCAAGCGGTTATTTAATTTTTGAGATGAATTTAGCAAAGAATTTGTATCAGAATATTCCTGGTCCTGAGTTTTCCATCTTCACAAAAAGCCGATGGAAGTATTTCTTAACAGGTGTATAACTACAAACTTATATTTTCCAATACATTATTAATGAAGGAAGTGGCACCATCGACGGACAAGTGTTGTAGTACTTCCCGGTAATGATAATATTTTCTTGTAAGTGTGATGAAATTGTTGTAAACAAATTTCTAAGCAGGAATGGCGTATTTGCTATCATTTAAGTTGTGTAAAAGATCGTGATTTAAGAAAATAGATAGAAAAATATTTAATATAACCACAAAAAATGTCAAAAATGTAGGAACTTGATAAGTAACAATTGATTGGACGTCCGGAAGGAACGGAACGGAATAGTATAAATGCGTAATGCATACACAGGATCACTGATTGAACGCGGTTAAGACTTCCAATGGACAATTGCCTGGGTAAACGCAATTTTGCAACACTCTGTTTATCATCCAATGGGTAACAAGTTGTGCTAACGCAAACCACATTTTGGCATTAGAAGTGGCACTCTCACTTCGAAGTAATGCTAAAGAATGAGAAATAAAAAAATGTAAGAAAGTAACAGACGAACAAATGATAGTAATTATGAAACGACAAAAATTATACGAAAACACAATTCACATTGGCATTACACACATCCAGACAGCTATTCAGTGAAAGAATACGGAAATCAAACAAACACCATCAAAGAACACATGGCAATCGCAAGCAGGCAGGCAAGAGTCAGCAAGAGCAAGGCACCATAAAAATACACCCATTGTATTCACGAATTAGTATCCCGTTTCGCTTTATGTGTACAAGTTGTGGGAGGAGGTAGGTAATTGTCTTACAGCCATAGATTACTTAATCTATGGTATGGCGTAGCGCACCGCGCACGTGATAATAGTGGCCTCGCTCAGCTGGCAGGTGCGCTAACAAGTTCTAACCGTCAATCGCAATTCACAATCCACATGCAAGACACTAGGTATATTCACCCAAGGGCGCTCTTGTGCTGGTGTTAGTGCCTAAACTGCCTACTACCTACAAGTAGTGTGTAGTATCCTTATTTAGAGTGTTTCTGCTAACTCCCCGAAGAATGTCATGCACATAAATATAATACAAGTCAATGTCATAACAAAATAGGTTCTAACGACAAACTATTTAGGTACATGCAGACTAATGATTAACGCAAAGGAACGGGTGTGCCATAAATCTTCAGGCCGAACAGACGAAATTCCAGCGTGCGTAACTCACACGTGTACCACACAAAACAAAGTGCCATGCATGTGTTACCGTAATATGCCAAAAGAGACCCAAAAATTAAAACAGAAATAGATAAATAACGTCAAAACAAATAAGCAGTGCGAATCCACGTACGTGGTCTAGATAAGTGTGAAGCATTTGCCGGGATACCAATTGCATCACGAGGACGTATTATAATGGCGTGTGGCCAATGTGTATGTCACAAAAGTCTATGCCGTTCCCGTCGAGTGGCATGGTTTGGCGTCGCGACGTACGGTCGGCCGAAAACGCGGTCGACAATTTGCAGCCCCGAGACAGCCGTATCGCCGGGAATACGACGGCGAACTGCGGCCTGCTGCCTGCACTCCTATTTGCCTGCCTGGCTTCACTGTACGGCGGCACAGCCGAAGGGAGGCGGCCCATGACCTCAGTAATCCTAGATGACTACCGGAATATAGGTTGCACCTTTCTGAGCAAGCGCAAATATCACCCCCTTCCCTAATTCTCTATCTAACTCTCTATCATCCGAATTAGATAGCCGAGTGTCCTTTCCGTGAAGACCTTTTAACGCTTTCCTACTGGTGACGTCGGAACTTCAAACCAAACAAACAAATGAGAATAGGCCAATCAAATTTATGCGCCCATTCAAAGTCGAAATTTATTTCTCAAAGAATTCACTTTTAATCCTTTTGATCATGGGTGGCCTTCTCTTCACTTGCAAAAGTTGTGCTGCAAACACGTACAGGGGATTTGGATTTAACTTTATTTCTCGCAGATGGGTAGTAGTGACGTCAGGACTTAAAAGCACGTGGTCAATCTCTGGGGAGTTAAATGTCAATGTTGTCACGGATCATTAAAATATGCACGTTATAGAAAGGGCAGCCCTTAATTTCAGTCTCGACTTTTCAGATGTTAAAGTTGACGAAATTTCTACAAGAGAATCCAGTTTTAGTCGTAAATTCGCGAAGAAATTATACTGCTGTTTGAAAAGAGAGGCTACACACTAATTAAAGAAAGTCTGCGGCGTTAATATTTATTAAGCCCGCTGACCAAGGGTAGTTGCTGAAATATTCCAAAAACTACACGATTCTTCCAGAACCAAACAAACGAATAATCAGAACACATTTGTGATCGAACACAAATCCATGAAATCTTCCACACAGGCATGAACGTAAGTATCAAAAAATTTAAAGTAAACAATAGATCTTCACCACCAGCACTTTTTATTTACCAATTAATCGATAGTTACTTTTAAAACGTTTAGTATTAAAAGGTAACTAGCACTCGTATTTTTGCCAGACATGATATATTATATTTTAGTAGCTACGTCTTGAGACAGCCACATGTTGCCTGGTCGGTCGGATATCGACACATGAACCTGATGGATATGAACACAAAGGTTTCACACCCTTTAATAGGAATTGGTCCGATGTGCAAACTTATCACATCAGGAATGCTGTGAACTATGATTGTACTCTTAAAAATTTAAGCAGTTCTCCCCGGTACGCCTACGCATTTTGACAGTGCGCGGCACCTCCATGCCTCCATGTTTGCATGCAACTATAGCAGGTAGTGGGAGCAACAATCTACCATTTGACATTTCCCCCCATTGTAAATGATTTACACAGGAAATTCTGTCGAAAAATAATATTGATTATTATTGATCAGGAAACGACTGACTCAGAGACTGTCTAAAACAACGTGTGAAGGGGAAAGGTACGCCTACTCTACCAGCTGTCCAGGTTACAATACACTTGCAGCATCCTTGCCATTGGTAATCCTATTCCAAGATACAGTAACTGGTATTCTCACCGACTAGATGGTCCAAATCTTCATAATCTTCTCTAGGCTTGATAACCATTATCAGAAGAACACTTAAGTTGAATCTTCACATCAGTATGCAGATATAAATATTGAAAAAGAAGGAAATATACAGCTTGCAGAGGATCAAATTCAATTTGCACAAACCTTCGCCGCCATCTTGAAACTTTATGTACCTAGCTAGTCACTCTACCGCTGATAACGTATTTTATTTAAATTGATATCCTGATATAATTACTATCGTTTGTGTGGTATATTTTATGCATGCTTTTGTACAACCATAATCTTTACTCTATGAAAATTTGTTTGAATCGTTCATAAGCATTAATTGGAAGATACGTCAAATCCCCGCTGGTTTATCTGTCTGCACTGCGCGCGGATTTCAAAGTAGTTTCACCGAGTACAAATTAACATACAATCTGAGTTCTGACCTCTTATATGCTCTTGGGCCTCAGCACTTCACCATGTTATTACATATATATGATAGAGACTTAATTTTATTGTTTTTTACCCGTCTTAATTCTTGCTGAAATATAAATAGGGTACTACTTAAGGGGATACTGATGCTGATGGTGATGTCGTCATGATGTCACGCTATGAAGGCAGAGGCGATTGGATAGCTTGCTCATTTATAATCTCGCGACCCCTCCCCCAAAAGTGTTGGTATGAGCCTATCATTCACCCATGTTTGTAAATTACAAAATACGATATGGAAAGATCAAAACGTATGCAATAAAACTGTGGCATTGAAGTTTACGTTCCGAAGACCAACTTCTTCTGCACCAACTGTGGCTTGAGTTATCACCACACCTGTACGACGAAAATCGTACATTTTTTTTTTTTTTTAATTGGTGGTACAATGGTACAAATTACAGAATATGGTGGTAAAATCGTACATTTGGAATTGCATGTGCTAGCAGTAATGTTTGTTTTCCTTTGCTTTCCTGTCAGAACACAGGAAATACACTAGATTTCAAAAAAAACTACGTGCGATGGTGAAGCCAAGACGGATCACATCAATATTCATATCCAATTCTCTGTTTCTATTCTGAATTTTGTCACATCGGCCTGGGGACGAAAATAAAATACTTCGTGAAACGTTCGGTTCATAAAAAAGTTAAAAGCTTGACCCATTTATAGTTTTGTATTTATTGTCCGATTTTGGTTTGCTAATCGCGTGGGCATCATCATCCCTACATAAAGCGCAACGTCTATCTGTCTATTTTGGATGTTACATCAAAACTCGAGAATGGCTGTTAAGGAATCGGATTTCGATGCGTTTGTCTCCAAAACCTTCGATATTTCTCTAGGAAGGTTCCAAGCTACATCTTATCACGGTACGACATCGGGAAGTGACTTTTCCGTGTGCATTTTTTCCTTTCCTAGTCTTCTGGACGAAGCAGGTACAGTGTGCCGCTGTTCTGCAGGATCGAGAATTGAAAGGCGTTGGAGCGGTCGCCGAGCAAAGGGTGATTTTTGGCGATAACTAGGCGATAATTTATGTATGTACCTACTAGGAGTAAACAGGGGTCACCATTGAAGGCAATTAACCGAGCACGCAGATGCGAACGACGGTGCGTCGGGATAAACGGAAAAAAATGAGACCTTGCACATTTTGACCGAAGCACCAATGTTTGATATGTTGTGCATCTTGGTTTCAGCTTTCATTTCAGATGTGAAACTAGCAAATCCGACGTCTCCAGCGGCGTCGGGCGTCATTTCAAGAAGTCGCGCATGGACCCAAGTTTATGCATGCCCCGTCTTAACTTTTGTTACCAGAATCACGAAACTTTCCCGAACCAATAGCTTAAGCAGTGATAGAAGTAAGGCCTTTCGAAATTTCCATAAAACTTCGTGTTTGAGGAATAAGGCATAACTCTTGAAAAACACATTTGGCTCTATTATTCCTACGCAGTACGCACACCTACGTTGTGTGGCGAAGAAGTTTAAAAAATATGTAATGGATAAAGAAATGTTCAATTAAAGTAATCTGAAAGTTTCGAAACGATGCCGTACTTTTAACGGCGCGTGTTTCTATTTTAACCCACAGGGGTATTTCTACGGCGGGGCGCGAGTCGCTTCTCCAATACTGGCTGGCCCGCCACGAGTGAGAAAGAGCAACATAACGCACACATCGCTTGATAGAAAGAGAAAAGAACAGAAGAAAAACATCTACTGATAGGCGAAAAATTACGAGAGATTTTACGCAAAATTGCACTACCTTCTTTATATATAACTTGTCACTTCCTCAAAATATATTAGGCCAGCGAAATGCAACAAGTTGTTGTGATTCGATGAAATACTTCGTGAATATATGGAGGGTACGTCCGTCTTCAAAATGTGCAATTTGTTGCGAGTTCTTTTACAGACTTTAAACCATTCGTAATTTTACACCATTGATTTTCTTTGAGTTCATGAGCCACGAAGACAATAGGTTTCAAGTTCCGCTAAACTGCACTATTCCTGCACGAAGTATTGTTAAATCTTCAAATAGGTTAAAATAATCAAATTAAATATATATTTTCAAGACAAAGACACCACCTTTGATTTTACTCCAAGTTAGTACATCTCATCGTAATGACAAATAAAAAAACACAAATCACGCTGTTTCGCTTTATCTCGATTATTGCGCAAGTTACAGGGGTGTCAAAACTACCCTCCTTGGACAGCAGTGCGTAGTAGAACACTTCTAACTTTTGAGCCGTTTACTCTAGTGAGTTGATTTGTTTACATACGAGCGCCCTTGATGTTGGCCTATTTATAGGTGACAAACAAAAACACGCGAAAGCTTATTTAGGGGTTACCAAATTGGGGTGAAATATTAATGGTGGAATCTACTCATGAAAGTATATTCACATAACAATAAACATGACACAATCGTGTTAAGAAAGACGTTTTCTAGCAACGTACTAAATCTCATCTTGAAGTCATTGACAAAAGAGCATCCTAAATGGGACAAACCCACGAAATATCATGCATTTAGTAGGTACTGGAAGAAAGCTACTTGCGCAATCAAAGTAAGTAGAAGGTGACACCTAATTAAATAGATGCATATGAAGGCATTACACATGAAAAATGTTGATTTAGATTTGTCACCCTTGCCACGGGGTGGGGGTGGATGGTTCAACTAGATTAATTCCTGGTGGGTGCAAGTGCACCAGCCAGAATTATAGATATAGATCCGCCAAGATATAGATTATGTTTATTTTTTTATAAAATAAACCAAAAAAGGCCTTTCTGAAATAAAATGCCAAAATGAAAATGTAGGCCACCATCTTGCTCAAAAATGGGGGTGTGAAACATTTTTAAGTTGACAAGAAAGGTGTGACTTCATCTTGTTGAGTTTAAAAAAAATGATAGGATCAACAAATTAAGAACGAGTTTTGTCCAATGCATTTTTGCGAAAGTCTTATAGTTTGCCGTTGAGAGGGGTTTATGTGTCCCGTTGCAGCCCGGTATAGCGGCTTAGCCTGGGACAGCGGCCGGCGCTGCGACTCTCACCGCAAGGCCAAGCAGCAGGAAGTTGATTTTAGCAAATCGGATCGATTTTGAGTACCTTAATGACCTCTGAGAGGGTTTGAACTTGGTATGTGTCTTAGCTTCATGTCTTCTATTGGTAATAGAGCCAATTTTGAATCTTCAAAGTGAGTTCAAACTTAAAAAATATAGATTATGTTATATATCAGATATATGCATGCTGTTTTTATGGAATTATTTCTATGATCCACTGATTTGCACTTTTGAAGGCAACTATTAATTGATCCATTCAAAATAACTCCAGAAAACGACCCTCAGCTCAAAACGGATTAAAAAAATATTCTAGATGTAGGCATAGGTGTACACTATATTGTGTAAAAATTTGGTGCCTCTACCTTTAGTACGAATTTCATAACTCTGTAATTTATTTACAAATATTGACAGTGCCTATCTCCCCCATTTTTTTTTTGCAAACATATAATAACACCAAAAGATATTATTTGGCAACTGTAAGTTTTTTTTGTTAAATTTGCGTTTTTTATGGAACACCCTTAAGCAACGATAGGGAATTATTTGAGGTGAGGCTATATGCACCTCTGGGCTGTGGTTTAGTCAGATAATTCTATTAATCCTTTCACAATACACTGAATTTTTTTCATACGGGTGCTAGAGCAAAGAGCAGTTTCAAGGACCACCGGCCGTCCACAATCCCCTAGTGCTATTAGTTTGTGAAAGATTCGTGATTCTTCTACCAACATTTTCGGCATGGCAAGCATAAACGTGAGGCCGTGTGCGGCGTCTTGAAATGACGCCCGACGCCACTACAGGCGACAAATTTGCTGGTTCTTCATTTGAAATGAAAGCTGAGACTAAGATGAACAGCATATCAAACATTGGTGCTCCTGTCAAAATGTGCAAGGTCTTTTCACTAAGCGACCGGACTAAGGGGATTATATCAAATCGGATGCGAAAATAAATCGGTCTTTGGCAATTGAAAGGAGTACTTGTGTACTGGCAACAAATTATTTCGTCGACAATCAACTTGCGGGATTCATGCTTCACTGATGTTCGAAATTTCCCTGGAAATGTTCTACGCTATATCTCCACACGATACCACATCAAGAAGCTAGGCCGTGAACAAAAACTCAGAAATGTTGAGTTGGTGTTGGTGTATCAGCGACGGCGCTCGCAGTTTGCCCACGACCTTTCAGGTCAAGGGTCTATTACCTGTCTAAGTATAAAGTCCGGCCCATTCTTATTGCTCCTCATTTGTGTGGGCGAAAGTTGCAGACAGATGGGTCAGGGCGGACCAGGGCTTGCTACCTTTAGTTGCGTTCCACCAGAAATGGCAGTAAACTGCCTATATTTCTCCGCCAAACTTTTCAAATACCATGCGGCCACCATGGCTCGAGAAGGTCTTAGTACAGTGAACAATGGAGGGTGTGAGATTTAAAAACCCGATTGTCTGACCACACAACAACCCTTCATTGCAGGCCCTTTGAAACTTTATTGTGTGTGATCGATTTCATTTTTTATCAAATCATTTCCATGCGAATTTCTTTTAAAAGAAGCACACAGATTAAATCATCTCTCTGTGATCATAAATAAATAAGCTACGATGGTTTTAGAGTTTTACTTGCCACCTGGGCAAGTGGACAACTCAGATCCGTGTAAATTAAGTCCTTTCATTAATGCAGATGATTATGTCCAGCAAAATATTTGTTACATTTATATTCCTAATTCCATGATAATAGTGATGACCCGTCCTGTGGCTGCGACACAATTAAGTCTGCTCTCGATGATTGGAATAGTAAAATTTTAACACAAACCACCTGACCTTGACCCGTGGCAGCCGCACGGTGGGGTACAAAGTTGGCGAAGAAATCCGGGTAGTTTACTACCTACCATCTCTCGTTGAACACAACTTCAGGTGATTTGGACATGCTGAGTTTGTAAAATATGACTGACTGATTTGATATTTTCTAATTTTGGGCAATAAAACAGATGACAATTGCCAGATTTAAGATTTTATCGGTGTTGTGGTTTCACTTTCAAATGGAGAAATAAACCACCATGCTGCATACCGTCAGCGTCATTGTCCCTACAGAGCCATGAGGTTTTTTTTTGTTGTGATTTCGAAAATATTTCAGTCAACTTGTGGATTTCCAACTCTTCAGCTCGGGCAACGCCGAAAACGCCTGGTAGTCAAATATGTGCATGAAAGGCTTTTTCTGTGCAAATCAAACTTTCTTGTAGAGTAGTCTCTTTGAAATATGTGTTTAACATTTATTTTGAATAGCATAGGAATAGCGTGATAGATATTCTATGGATGCGTGCTAATTTATTTCAGGACTGAGGAAAGAACTAGGATACCTACTACCTACCTATGTTTTGCTCTAAAAGAACACATTTTACTGATGACATTTTTTTATTTCATCCGTATTTTATTGAAAAAGAAAAGCTCACAATTTGGCACTATCAAAGGTGTCAAAATTCCACTATTAGTATTTAATAGCGAGATTTTATTACTTAAAAAGTATTGAAGATTTAGTTTTATATTATCTTATTACAAAGTCAGGAAACAGTGTGGTTGCATAGGCCCTCAATTATATTTTTAAGCCACACCAGGAAATAAATATAATCAGATATAGTCTTTGCTTTAGTTAGAGGTCCACCGAATTTTGACACGTTTTAATCCTCGCACTTGTAAGTATCCATGTAAACATCCCGAACATGTTATCTATCAGAATAGATGGGTCTAATTATGTTGTCAAAATATCTCAAATGCCCTCACATGCCATATTGCCACATATAAAAAGATGAGTTGGGGAGGCAATTTGGTATTTGGCAACACAGCACTGTGCTCGAGTCAGCGACCAAGTCCTTACGAGTATAAAACCAGAGTCCTATCAACTAATCATTGATTTCAATAAAGATAAACTTATCACCTCTAATTCCGTGCACTCCTCACTAAAGGATAGACTATACCTACTTACATATTCCTGTGCCCTTCAATGGCAGCTTAAATTGCAACTGCCATGAACCACAAAGATGACAGTTTCAGAGAAGATCCCAGTACAACTATTTGCAGGACTGTAAGCAAGTGGAAATTTTCATCTCCTTCCACTTGCCCATCAAACACAGAAAAAAATCATGACACGTGCAGGATGAAAATCAGTCAAAAATTATTTTATAATTAATGTTAAGTCATTTCATAACTCTCATCCTAACTTTTATCGGTTTGGTTAAACCTGCTTAAAATTTTGCGTCACGTACAAGGGTATCAAGGTACGGCACCAATTCCATGCCAAAAATATACCTCATCTTGGTGAAAAAAAACCTATGGTGTCTTTCTAATGCCTTTACAAAAGAAAATGCTTTGTTTTTAAAAAAACTGTTAATAACTGGGTTAAAATGCTGAAAACTTAACTGAAACTAAACTGCCAACGTTTCGC
>QKMV01000042.1:8667-26433 GCA_003287335.1 Lednia tumana
CCTGGGGCCGTCCCGGCTTCAAGGCAGACGCGCCAGCAGCTCGGTTGATTTACTTAGTAGTACGAAAAGGTCTTCCAAAAGATCCTAGATACACATCAGTGGGTATTTTCAATGCGACAATTCGCGTGAGCACTGCGAAAAGTTTCGGAAAAGCCATACTGCAAGTGATGGTATCTCTCTAGGCGGGGTCAGTGATATTTAAAAGGGTCTCACTTGTCACTGTCAAATTGCAACATTTTCACGTTCGGCTCTTATTTTTGCAAAAAAAATGTGCCATTCTGCATGGGAGTAAATTCCCCGACAATGCAATAAACGTCGTTCTTATAAATCGTGGATAAGTGGATTATAAACCATAACATATTATTTTTTAGCCATATTTCACAAAAAAAAGTGCACTGTTCCTGACGCAATCGCCAAGACATAAAGCATGGTAGAAATAAAAAATAATGTTTATATTCTCAGGACGTTTTATATAGAAAACGTAAATCAAACATCTTGGCGCAGTAATGCTTCGGATAAGAAAACAATCGCCAAGAGAACGAGGATCAATTTCACGAATGGGAAGCGGACAGGTCACTTCGTTTGCCGCCAGCGCGGCACGATTTCCAACTCCACGTCACAATCTATGCAGCCGTTTAATTTAGATTGGTATGAAAGCAAACAGACGAAATCATTCACAATTTAAGTAAATAATGGATGAATATATTTCCGAAAGGAGGTCAAATTCGCAGCGACAAAAAACGAAGCCCGCTATTTCACAATAATTAGAACATTGTTGAGTGTAATTGTTGCGCTACATCAAACGGTGCGGAATGCAATAAAGGGACTCGCGGGTGGCGATGGTTGTGGAAGGGGGGGGGGGGAGGCTAGGGTTGTTCTAATAACGTTGTATTATTGCCCCGCTGCGGTGGCCAAAGTAGTGCAGGGGAAGAATACATCGTGGCGCGGGGCGCGGCTAATGGTCTAATGGCTTTCGAGGGGCTGCGTGCCCTGCCGGCTAACCGAACGACCCGATGGTTCCCTGGTTCAGATCAATTACATCACACTTTGCTGCGCACTTTTTGTTTTAGAAAGCACTTGATGCAAAAGCGGTTACAAAAAGTACGGATTGATACATTTTTATCGATTTTTTGTTGGATGAAGCGAATGCATTAGTTTGTTTTTAACATGGATCATCCCCTACAAAGACTGTCAGCTAAATTATTAATGTTGCGGCAAGCGAAGTGAAATAATCGATGTAATTGTAAGAGAGAAGCTATAATCGTGTTCCGTTATTAAACTATTGTAATGCAGATAAATTGCAATGCAAAAAGCAAATAGTAGCGGGGGTATGCGTTTGATTGCACACCAAAAATGCTTCTCGTTTTGTTAGGCCAACAGCTGTAAACGACAACCTGCATTCCCCGCTTTTTGTGAAACAAAATAGGTTAATTTAAAATTTTATCATGAAAAAGAACGCCTCATAAAAGACTCATTAAAATGATGGTAGGTATGCAAATTCCAATCAAGCTTTCGCAAAAATATAACGTTGCTGAAAAAAATCTCTAGTTTTTAATGGTATCATATTATTGAAATTAACATATTATCTTAATTACGAAACTTGAAAGATCATTATGTTATTTTGGTCCAAGTAATTAAAAACTTGTAATGGTCTGCATATATTATTTTGCGATTACTTCCTAATTGTATTTCTTCGCAAGTTCTGTAGCAGATAATATATAGAGCGTATAAGCAACTCCCATATAAAGTCCTGGTGCGAGAAATTGTCCCCATTTTTTATCACAGCGCGCGAAACGAGAAAAAAGATCCACTAATAAAAGTAATCACTGGCAAATAAACTCTCCAGCTGCAAGCTCGTTCCGACCTTTGAATACCATTAACACTTGCATTGCATTCCGTTCCTAGAAGCATAAAGTAAATTGAACTTTACACTTCTATCTCCGAGATTGTCGAGCACTTAATCACCACCACGTATAGTCTCATCGCAAGATGTTTCCGGAAGACAACAAGCGAGAAACACCAGTCCTAGTCACTCCCTTGTTTTATATCGCGCCAGCACATTTTACTGTTTCTACACTTCCTGACCAATGTTTCGCACTTTGGCCAATCATCTGCTAAAGTTATGACGTGGACATTTGGCTTTCGTGTTTCCTCGCCGCGCGTCTGTCGAATGTTTTAGGGTCAATTGGTTGTCCGCTCGCCGCCGTGACGACGACGACGACGACGACAACGACGCTTGGACATTGCAGGCACGTCGTCGGTTAAGCGTCGCGTCGCGTCGTGCCGCTGCGAGCCAATCCAACATCCGACGGCGGCGTCGTCGTCGTCGTCGGCTTTCAGGCCGAATTGCTTGGGCCCGGCATGCACTCTAGTCGGACACTCAAAGATGTCCGCGCAGCAAAGCGCGCGACGCATTTTTAATCCACGCCTTAATTGCGCCTTTAATTGCACGACGCGAGAGTTGTCTGTTTCGAAAACGTCGCAAGTTGCGTGGACGCAAAAAGTTCCCTGAGAAAATGTTGTCTTGTAAATTTCTTTACAAACGTGACTACTTCCTAATCTTAGCACTATTTTTCGAAAAAACCTGTTTACGAAAGTGGGTATTACTGCGAAGAAGTCCACTAATGGATTCCCAATTTTTCGCAAACTGTTCGGTAAGCTTCAGCAGAAACCTTCTGACGAAGCTTACACAACAGTTCTCGAAACGTTTGTAATTTATGAGTGGACTTCTTAGCAGTTATACCCAGTTTAGTAAACAGTTTATTTGTAAATATAGTCTTGATTGTTTGAACGCCGGAGGCCGAGGTCGCGATTTCATTTTTTTTAACACGGAACGCTGTGTGTATTAAAATTAAACTTTCTGTCGAGTGTTTCCTCGCGATTTCTATCAAAAAATTTCCAGCTGCTGATGGAAACTCAACGCAAATTGCGTTAATGACTCGACATTAAAAAAGTTCGACGTTAAAACGTGAAATAGCACAAACTGTGTACAGTAGCGCTCAACGTGTTTAATGTAACTAAACGTCTTGCAATTTTAGACGCTGGAGTGACTTTATAGCACTTGGAGACTGCCACGCGAATAAGCTGCAAAGAGCAAATTCTTTCTAAATAGTTAAACAGCGAGGAAAATACTGCGGGCACGGAATTTCATTTTATAATTTGCCCTAATGTTTGTTTAAAAGACATAAACACGAGCTGTAGAGCCGACGTGAGTATATTTCACACACAATTCAGAACAAACACATTGTTTCGAGAGAAGCAAGTTGGGAAAGGGAGAATGAGAATGGGAAAGAGCAGATACTGAGATGGAGAGAAGGGAAATTGTAAGCGCCAAGTGGGATAGCTGCTAGTCAGTGGCACTTGGATGTAGGATTGCAATCAGCTCTCGCCGCCCATCCCACCCCAGAGGGATGAGAAATATAGGGTTAGAAACCGGAGATTCAGAGAACGAAACGGGAAGAGTTGGCTATGTGTAAGGGCCAGGCGCGCGAGGCGAAGAATTACACTCTCAGCTTCTTTGGCGAGTAGCTTTTTCGAACGCAGGTCTTCTTGCGTGTCTTCAAGAAAACCACGAAGCAGAATTAAATCCAAGCCGAGGAATTGCGGCTTCTTAACATTTAATCAAAGTGTGAATGTCTGGATTTTATGTCGCTGCAGCCCAAGCATCAGACGCTCAAGTAGAAGTTATATCACGTATTAGCGAAGAATGTAGCCTGTTCGCAAGGAAATAATCACTTTACATGCAAGAACAAGTGACTTGAGAAAGAAAAGCTGGCGGAACCCGCAAGGAGAGTTCACAATAACAAACAAAACGGAGGCAGATAGATATGGTTTAAATCACGTGCTATCAAATTTGAGTTTCCATTTCGGTCCAAATACTTTCTTCAGCGGATTGATTAAAATAAAAAGGAAATAGAAAAACATTCAGTACGTGCAGCTTCTTTGATACTGCGTTATTCGTATTTCTTGTGATGATTAAAAGGAAATTGGGAATAAAAACGTGAACTCCGTTGAAAATGGATGCTTTTCATTCTTTGCTGTTTAATATTCAGCCCGATAACTTATAGCGCTGTTCGAGCTGACAAAACAAAACGCGTGTATCTTTGTATCGCAGAGATCGGCCGTTATGCCACTTTATTGCATGTTAATGAATTTCGCAGCGATCTTCTTGGCAAGGTGCAGGCTTTCCTTTTGCGGGCAGGGCGAGATAGGTGAAATAGTGCGCCAATTGAATTCGGCGTCGACGCCACCGAGCAATCTCGTCCGCCGGGACTCGCGGCCTATTTGGCCCGAAGAAGTACAGCCCATTTTATGTAAGCTTTTCGCCCTACATGGTTTTCCCGCACAGACCTTGGTTCTAAGTACCAGCCTCCTATTGTTACGTGCGAATTTTGACTACGAAGTTAAGCATAAAGGATTTGCTTGGCAGAGCCAGAGGGACAAACACAGGGTTGAGTGGCTTTTAAGCTCTTGCTTGTCCAGTGGTCGAATTCTCACTCTCCAATGTCCTCCATCGTGTGGGCCGACTTGGGCTACAAACACGCTACGTATCATGACTTAGTCACTCTAGTCTAGGGTCCGTAGGCTTTCTTGAATACAATCGATTACAAATCAAAATCGAAGATGGTTTTAAATACAGTTTGATGACTAGTAATGTTAATTTAGTCATTTCGCGACTCTTTAATAACGTTGAAATGATGCACATACTTAATTGAGTAAATATTGATGTCGATTCCTCTAAAACTGTTGCTAGAACTAAGTTGTGTATACACTTTATAATATTAAATAGATAAAGATATACTACATGACAATACTGATGATGCATTTACACATGCAGGTTTTAGTCAGCCCACACGACTCTTGACAACGTATGCCGACTTAGAATGTGTATTTTTCCATTTACTAAATACAAATCAAGTGTAGTTGTAATTTCGTGTGTTGCAATCAGCAAAGTGCGTTAAGTATTGGTTACACGTCGTCCGAGCCGCTGGTAGCAAAATGCAATGCCGAGACTGTAGCTCCTCTACGACGATGACGACGACGACGACGACGACGGGGCGAGGGGACGGGGAATGCTAATAGCTCGAACAAGGACTTCGAGGACCACGGGATGACTTGCCTTGATTTCCACTCGATGGCTGGCTGCCAACCAGCTCCTATGAAGAGATCTCGGCCTCCTTACAGCCCTGTAATAGCTGATTTAGCAGAAGCACTCTTCGACTTCATCCCGTTCCTGCGGGAACAGCCTCGTTGCCGAAAAGCCGCGGTCGGATTGGGCGGGGGTAGGGAGGGCGAAGACATAACCCAACAAGAATCACTTTAATTCAGTCGAACTTTCGGGACGCCGCGACTTGATTTCCACCGCTGTTTATCGGAGTAACGAATATTTGTGGATTTGTTGGGTAATTTATAATATCGTAAACTAGGCATACTGCATAAGCCAGCTTGTTAGATCAATGATGATAAACGAGCGCGTATATTTAATGTCTGTATCGCGTGTGTGGTGCAGGGCAAAGTATCGCCGCGCCGAAGAAGCATTATTAGCTCATTAATCCGATACGTACAGGTAGCCGGCCCTGGGGTGGACGGAAACATGCCGTACGGCCATCCACCCATGTGGGTATGTTCCACAATGCACGCGTTCAGCCCAATGAACCCGCGACGAGTTTGCAGCCAGGAGGAACAGAAATTAAACGGCCGCTTTAAATATTAATCTCCGATCAGGGAAACTGACAATGTTCGCGTTTGAAAAATTTCCCTCTCGCAATTTTCCCTTCTACACAAAACGCTACACGAAAAATTAATGCCGTTATTCTCTAAGGACCCCTGTTGAGAAGAGAACAACAAAAATATAGCATTATAATGCGGCAATATTTCAAGGCTTTGAAGCTTGTGCAAAATGTTGGAAATTTAGCCTAAATAGATTGAGCCCCGATGCTCTCTTTTGTTAATTAACAATATTTTAATTGATGTTTTCTCTTGAATTATTTTCAAAGCGCCATAGAGCTTTGGGTATATTCATGCAGACTTTCGAGTCTCATTTATTATTCATCACGTATATTTTAAGGGCCGCGACGAACAATGTTAAGATGCACTGGCTATGGACCTATATAACCATGTTTGAGAGATGTATTTATAGGCCTCTGTTCGCTCCTGCTTGCTTGCCTGCCTGTTATCTTTGATGTAGAAAATGTTCATCATAATATATTCTCGGGGAGTCTCTCCTCTCTCTCTCTCTTCACAACGGTTAAGCCGATTACTGGGTCTCGCGAGCACTAACACAGCTAATACCACTCAAATGCACAATATTCCACTAGACTTCACTCCGTAACTACACAAGGAGAACACACCCACACACCCACACACCCACACACCCACCCGCCTACCCGCACACATGCATGGTTCTAGCGAGCCTATTTACACGTTTACTCACGTTCGGTGCTTTTGCTAATCAATTTATTTGATCTTAACGCCTTTACTGTGAAATAGGCGAACCCTGATGATACGGCTCGGCCGTTGCAGTGTCACAACCCTTATTCTGTAATCTTTCGTGCAGTGAAATGGGATGAATGGGATGAAGTTAGTTTTGGTTTTATAATTTAAGTAGCTTTATGACGTTTTATTTAATTTTAGAGCGTATTTGAGGTATGTTTGCGAGATCAATTCGTAAAAAAGCAGATCAATTTTGTCTGAGAAACGCGCATGGAAAACCAACACGAAATTTCAGCATATTTCACTTCATCTAATTTCCCTGCACGGAAAATTCCAGTACAGGGGTCCTCCTGGAAGAGAAAAGCTTACGGAGAATAAAAACCAAGCAATACCGACGGCAAGCTCCATTTCCACGGAGAGAACATATTAGAGCTGCCGCGAACTTGGGAGTGTGTAAGGTCGGGTGTGGCCTTGGTCAGACAATATCGCATACACGAGCAAGCTTTTGTGCATAACTCACTAGCGGGAACGGCGGCCCATTACAGGCTCGTTACGTCAGCAGTGGCGCCGCACGCGGCACCGCGTTCAACTAAACTATACGCCTACTTTGCCGCGACAAGACGCCGGATGTCAAAAACTAGCGGTGAAACTCACGCGGTGGGGGGAAGGAGGGGGGGGGGGAAGAGAGCATGTGTGTGCTCCATTACAATACTTAAATACACACGCGACTGTTCAGATTGCAGGTGAAACGTGGGGGGAGTTCAGCTTGAGCTGTGATGGAGGTGCCGTTGTGATGGAGGTGCCGGGTCAAGCTGGGTTTCAATTATATGCACTTTGAAATATTCCCAGATTCGCAGCGTTTTCTCTTCAATTTCGGAGGTTTAGGGTCGATGCTAAAATATCGGGGTAATTTTAGTTGTTTAATAAAATGGCGACTAATAACCACTAATATGTATGTTTATTTACAATATCATAATATATGTCATAAACTGCGTGAAACTGACAAAGGAGATGTGGACAAGCATAATTACGTGCTATGAGATTATGACAAGATATTTAATATTGAGCGCGCAATGTACGATAGATGCCCAGCTGCATTGGGAATTGTAATTTTTAAAAGATTGCCTGGAGCCATTAAAAGTAGAAAAAAGGTCATGCATTTTCCTGGTGTGTTAAGGAAATTTATTTAAAACACCGTTTTTACACACTTGACGAGTACATAAATGTTGTGTGAATTTGAATATTTATTTATTGTAATTTGTTAAAACTGACATTCTATATATTACTTGAGTTGTAATCACATGGAAGCAAATACATAAAATAGAAACCTGTCTTAAACCTCCGAGTAGCAGCCATGCTGAAGGATAGAACATTACATTTCACCGGGTCATCATCTTATGGGTGTCATTAACCATACATTGTAATACCGGTCCGTAGTTCAACTGAATCGGATGATATTTACATTGTAAGCATTTGACAGCTGATTGGCTGAACGTCCAAGATGGCGCAAGTATCACCGCGAATTGAGCCACATTTTTCTAATTTTAACACTGCTTTCAGCTGTACCGTCTAAAACAAGGCTCAAAATGCACCAAAGTAGGTTTCGTTGCGGGTAAATTTTGGCTGCATACCACAGGGTTATAAAAAGCGAGCTAAATTTCAACCACCTTGCGCTTCGCGCGCGAGATTGGTACGTAGTGCCGGCTCCATCCACTCTGGCCGTAATCCTTTCATTTACACATCCGACGTCCCCTTCGTATCCACGCGCGAATCTTGTGCCACACGACACCCCAGAGTCGAAACTGACACGAACGCTTTTAATTGATATCTACTACTGTAATTGCGTCGAGTTAGCGCTTCACAAACATCCGTCGTTGTTCCGACTTGAGACTTGGGACAGCAAACACATCCACCTATAAGCTCGAGCCGAATTATTTTACTGCAAAACTCAAAACTCCGTGTTTGTTTCCGTGTAGTATCATTAAATTAATTAAATACCGAAAGGCCTAGCATTGGTAAATAATTAGCTGTAGTAGTAGTAGTAGAAATTTTACGACATTTACAAAGGCAGGTAGAAAATGTATTCACATTTCACATTTCCATCTCTAAAGGACGCGAATTTTAATTGGTACACATATGGTGTGTATACGCAACATATATTCATCAGGACTATAGAATTACGTATCGCAAAAAGTATTACACAACTAGCTGCCATAAAGCCAATTAGCGATAGATACATCATGATCAATTTCTCATTACCACGCACGTGAATTGTGCGCCGCACATTTTCGGCCGCCGCGCGAGAACAAAAAGCGATCCCATTGTTGTTAACGCGGCGGCCCGATAACAAGATTGTTTTCACAATGCACAGCTAGCCCCGAATTCTGTGTGTGTGGCGAACATCACCGCACACACAGCACAGCCGGCACAGTACATTACACATTGGGGGATGGAATTGTCACTGATAGCAGGAATCTCGGAGTAACAACATTGTCACCCCCTGATTCGAGCGAAGCGCCGATAATGTTGACACATTGACACTTGGGCTTTGTTTCAATGGATTTCACATCAATCGTCACAAAACACGCAAACAAGCTTCGTAATTAGAGATTTTTATGGTGTATGGGTGGGTTGGGGGTAAAATAGTGAATACGGGCAAAATAATACCCGAAGAGTTTCGCATTAGTATGTAGGCCGTACCGTAATTTTATATTGAACGAGGGTAAAAAACGCCCAAAAGGATTGACGATTGAAGTGCCAAAACTCAGCGGAGGAAACGACGAGTGTGTTTTTGCATTAGCTTTGTAGTTTTCAGTAAAGTCAAGTCATCCTCATAAATGATTTCGAGCGATATTCTCTCTCAGTGTTTCCGAACGTCTAACAAGTCTGTTTTAGAGGAGTGACGTAGCACGGAAGGGGTGGAAGGGGGTTGGGATAGAAATATTACGTAGCACGATGAAGTGCGATAAGAGAAATAATACGCGGACGAGATTGGTAGAGCGAGATGGAAGGAAGCGAAAGGAAATTACTTTTCATCTCCTCCCAGAAAATGCCTGACACATCAAGCAGCTGATCTACTCGAAAGGCTGTCACCGGTAGCATACAACACTACCACACTACCCACTATATAGCATGCCGCATAGAAAACTGACACAATCTGCGATAGCTCGATGCCGTGCTGGAAAAGAGGAAATGAATGTATACAAGGATATAAGCCAGTCCCCCCCCCCCATCCCACCCGGCGAATGCAATACAATAAACACAATAGCGAAATATGGAGTGTTGCACTCCTGTTCTATATTGGAAGCAGTGTTGCGATGTGTATGAAGGTATGTGGAATGGTAACCGTGTGTCTGTGATATGTCAAGTATTTCGAGGTGCTCTTTTACCATGCAAAATGGGGTTGCTAGTCACATATGGATGGTGATATTACTGACAACTTGTGCTGAATGTGAGCACGAGACGTGTGTATTACAAATTCTAAATCCGCTCGCGGGTGTATAAGCGGTTCATATTTCCTCGGTATCGCATTCAACGATGACGAATCGGAGCTGGAACTCATCATGACATATTGGTTTCCGCGACCAGAAATGTGCATTCTTGTACCGTTCAAATATAACATCTCGTGGCCATCGCGGGTCGATTCCAGGTCAATAAGCTGTCGCTGTTTTAGTACAAAGTTAATTTAATCTCTCGGAAAATTGCACATTGTTTACTCTGTGGTACAAATAAAGCTTTAAACTGCAGTTTCAAACATTAAATGGAACGCCAATTTCAACCGATGATTTAGATCCGAAACCATGTCGAGCACTGGCTGTTTGCTCTCATTGATTGATTGGCTATATTGAATCAGCAACATTTGAACGATCAGCGCAACACGTCGCCTGCCTGATTAAAGCTGGACACAAGCTTTGATTCGCCTGCTCGGCCGAGAGGCTCGGCAGGAGAGGGTGGTAGAGGGTGGAGGCGTTGGTCGAGCGTGGTAAGATGATGGTCGGTGGACTGGATGGGTGGGCCGACGGCCGACCGCATCGCGGCTAAGTGGTGCCGGTACTTTGAAGCTTCACCAGTGCGGCCAAGTCTTAACTTGTTGTGAGGAACTCGCGCCAAAGGCGCCGAACCACTAAATATAAATTAAACTTTGGGCCGTTACAACGTTCTATAGGGTGGGCGGGCGAGACGCTTCTTCAGAGTTCAGATAGAGTATCGCCTTTACCTTGATGTTAAATGAGGTGGACAGACTTCTAATCATGCTGTTAGGTATATTATATATATATAGAAGGAAAAGTTTAGTTTGACAAGATAGATGCTGAAAGTGAACTCTAATTTACTAGAATCGCCTCGTAACGGTGTATGGTGCGCCGAATAAACGGCCACGTTAAGTTAGGGAAATTGGTCGCGCGCGTCCTTTAAGCTCTAAGAAAACCAAAGGAAAATGACTCGGGTAATGAGAATGGCACGGCATAACTTAAAGGGTCGCGCATTTTCTTGCGCGACGCGGGGGTTTTCCTCGTCTCGCCGGCACTGTAAGTGCCATGCTTTCCACGTACTTTGAAACTGATGTCATGTTTAGCCTAGTGGGACCGAAGCGAATCGCTACTGCCGCTGAGCAGAATCGTTCCATTACACTTAGAAGCCGTGTAATGAAGAAAGGGCACGTACCGGGGACGGTGCTGCTTCTTCTAAGCTGTGCAACGTTTTTGCTGTTAGCTCTGCTAATTGCCAAAGACAGGGTATTCGCGATTCGTTTATTTGTGGAATTCGACGAGGAGAAATCTCGAATACGTGGATTTACAACAAAGGGTTAGAGCAGAGCGCGGTTAAAGGAACTCGACACCCGGATCGGCATATACTATAGCGCCGCAAAGTGCAAGTCAATTAATACGGAATTCTCATGAAATCCAAATTGCATCGTCTCTAAATACAATGTATGAAGAATGAATTGTTTCTGTGAATGAGCACACACAGTTTTAGTGTATAGTTTTTTGTGCAGTTACGTCAATTAGTAAAAACAGCATTGGTCAGCATTATTAATCGTCAGATAGTGAAAACGCCTACTGACGTAAGAGTTGGTGTTTACACTTTATGCCTGTCAATCGTACCTATAGGAAGCTTAGTGGAGCTCTGAAAATAGCCTATGCAACAATAAAAGGACGTCAATTATAGTTAGTGTAGATACTTGGCGTTTTCGGGCAACCAAAGAATGGCAAATTGAAAGCTTGTCGATTAAAGTGTATGATAGGAAACAAGGGAAATAGCCAAATGCTTAAATCTTCAGCCGAACATAAGAAACTTTCCCGTTGAAAAAATTACACTAGTGTTTAGGCGCGCAACCGAAAAACGGAGAAAAACGCATACCTTCTAGCCGGCAGCACGGAAAAAGTGTTTAAAATACGGACGTCGTATTTTTGATACGAAGAGCGCCCAAGAATCTAATTGAGACTACATAAACCATGAAATTACATTTTGTAATGAAAAATTCCCTGCGAATTAATTTCAATTAACTTCATCCCGTATAATAATTTGATACGACCATAGAATCAGAAGGAATTTGCCAAAGAACACGCAGACTATTTGCACAAAAATAGATATATTGGCAGATGGAATTTTCTGTAGAGCCAATTGCAAAGTGAAAGTAAATTCTTCCTTTTTCTAGTCGAGGTTTACCACAGGTCTTTGACGACTCAAAAGCTGAACCCCGTCCCAACTCTGCACAGATTCACAGGCTCGGACGCGTGGCCCGGTCTATCGCGTCTGGCATGACATCATGGCCTTCTTGCTAGATTCCATTTCGTGTTACATTTTAAGCTACTGGAGGCCACTTTTTCAGTGGGCCGTTAAATCTTAACGGTCCGTTAAAAAAAGAATCAAGGCATCTAATTGGCTGTTGTCATGTTAGTAACAAGTTAAAGGACCGTCAGATTCTTAACTCTTTGAAGCATGGTGGTGTTGACAATATACCGCATTTTATTCTATTTTTTCCCGCTTTTTGCACACTGGTAAACTCTCAATACCACCTTGAAAACATGTAATGTGCCATCTATTAGAGAATGATACCATTATCTCCCCTACCACCCCTCCCGTGGTTCACTAGGTGGCACAAAAAACTCCAGCCATTCAAAAATAGCGCACCAAATTGATAAAATTGAAAATACGTCTGAGAACCCCAAAACAGCGCAGGAGAAAGCTATGACAGAATGGCCCGATGAGAAAAGAGGTAGAGTTTACTCGAAATCAGAAATTTCTTGTTAAAATGAAACGTAGAAGGACCAGATGAGAAATGCAAAATCTGAAGACGTAGTAATTAGATTTAGTATTGGTTAGAAGAGTATATAAAATTTAACGGCTGACGAGATGATGCAAGTGATGCACAGACATATTTTTTTAATCTGGAAAAAGTGTGAACACACGTAATAACTCAGAAATAAACTGAAAGGGGACATGCACAACAAATTCGTATCAAAGTGGTGGTGGGCCGCAAAAATCAGAGCGCAGGCCGCAGTTTGAGTACCACTGCACTAGAGGGTATGTGTTGTGAGAGGGTCCGTATAGTGAGTGTAATGGCTCGTGCAAAGGTTGTCACTTGTCATCTGTGGAAAGGTTGAGAGTATCCAACTGGCAAGTAAACATTTCAATAAATGAAGAATTCACACCACAAACCCTCAGTGATTGACAGCTTATTTAAAAAGCTCACGGGATACCTCCTTTAACCAGCAGATTTGATGCTGCACTCTCAGTCCCGAACGGAGTTTAGTTACATCACTCCTATTTTGGTGGTCCTTCCAGCACCGCGAATCATTACGTACGGAATGCACAGCACGTGCTGCGGTTATTCATATTTATATTCATTGACGCGAAATATGTTTTACAGACTTAATCTACCAAGGTTCGTTCCAATTATCTCGTCTATCGCCAATATCACAAGTAGAATAATAGGTCTTGCTCCAAGATACTACCTATTCTTACTCCCTTGTTGCCAAGGTGAAGTGATTTCATGGCCGTGGCCCCAAGCTTGCTGACTTTCAACAAGCGATGTTTCCCAACCAGTGCGACGCCTCGAGAATCTGCCTTGCCGGGAAAATTACGGCAAGCGCTGGGATCAATCACGGCACCTCCACCGAGAGAGACGTGAGAGAATTCCATGTCGCCTGCACACCTTTCGCTCTCAATCAGAGTCAAAAAATGAAAAAATGAAAAATAAGGAATTTGCCTAAATAGTATGTTTACCCAGTTCAACCTGAATTTCCTTAGTACTATAATTTTGTTTAAATTTTCCTAATTGTGTGCTTCAAAGAGTTAACGGACCACTGAAGCACCGGCCCTTACTGATATCCGATCAATTCCGTGGCTGAAATCGCCCCAATGCGTTGGGCTGGCACAGGGATTGAACGCACGTCCCGGCGTATAGTGAGCGTCTCACACCGCCTACGCTACCTGTGACCGTTTGTTTCCCGCAATGCATTCGAACGGTCAACCCGAATACATTATCTCTCGTAGCCCATTCTTTACTTCCTCAAATTCTGTAGCTAGAGTCCGTCCCAGGGAAAGAAGAGTTAATTTTTACCTAGATTTCTTCGGCAAGCCCGCCCCCACTATGCGGAGATTTTGGGTTATTTGGGTAGTCGGTAGATTAGCGACGTTTTTTAGGGTTATTAGGGTAGTCGGTTATAGTTACGCGACTTTTTTAGGTTATTTGGGTACCACAGCTCGCGTGGTCGACCACCTAATGTGTTAAAGGCACACGTCGCGTTGACAGGGGTAAATTTATGACGACACTCGGACATGTTGTGCATTAAAACTGTGACGTAACGCGACCCACAAATCGGTCCGCACGGCGCTTCACGGCGGGGATTATCTAATGACAACCGCGCCGAATAATCCTGCAGGCCGAAAAGAGATTAATTCGTTTGCGCTTTTTGGAACCTTTTTCCCCGATAAAAATGGCAAAAAATAAAACCAACAAATAACAACAAGATTATAAGTTGGTATAACAAAATATAAATTAACACGGCGGATGAAAAAAGCTTGCGTTCACGGTGGAATTCACTCGCAATAATCGTCTTAACTTAATTTGGTTTCATTGAAAAAGCTGAAAAATGTTTTGCTAAAGCGTGGTTTCGTTTAGATTGCGGCGTAGCGAGTCGCTGAAGGGATGGGCTAATGAAAACTACCCACTGAACATGTGTGACGCTTTCAGATAGCGCACCTCTATAGATTCGTAAAATTCGAGCTGTATTGTACAGGAAGAGCCAGTTTACAACTTTCCTCTCCCTAGGATTAAATTGCCATCACTGTGGCATGCAGTCAATCAAATGCCGGGAATTTATTTTGTTTATTAGAATTTCCTCTATACAACGTTAAGAAAAAGTTGTAAAACCGAGCCAACGGGCTACAAGGAGACACCCTTAGAGGATAACGTCATCACAGTGACGTCATCAGACACGTACCTCGGATTTCCCCTTGGAGACGCAATTCGCGACGTTGCTGGGTTCGAGGCTCAGAGAGTCCTTCTGGAAAACAAGAAAACAAGCGAGGAATTACTACACAGCACACAGATTCTCAGCAAACAACCGCGTTATCTTCATTTCGTAAACCGTATCCGTCGGAGGAGGACGAAACTCTACACAGACAGATCAAGACGTGTGCTCGTATTTGCGGCGCTTGACGCGGGGCGAAGCCGGCAAACACGGGCAACAAGAAGACGATTGGGTTTTGTTAACTCAAGCGGCTCTGTGTGATCGAATGAAACAAGAACGGCGCTCGCCTGCATGGCATTCACCGCGCCTCCAAGCATTTGCCTATGCCAACATCGGCAATCCGCTAGGTAATTAGTCAAACACATAACAAAATGTAAATTAGTTGGTATCAAGTTTGGCATGATTTACATTTCGAATTACTGTGTCAATTTGAATGCAAAGGAACAGTGACTAAACATTTTACACAATACGCCGAGCAGCGCTAATCAGCCTCTGCGGTGTTTATTTATACTATACACTACCCCTCCCATTGCAACAAGATATAAAACCACCCTATCCGGCATGATAAAGCTGGCGACATGCTACATTTTATACAAATACGGAGCTTATGTGTCAACATTAAAACAAAGTTGTACGTATAGCACATTGAAAGTTCAGCGTTGTGATTTAACACGTACTATAAATATAATAATTTAACCAGGAAAATGTGCGAATGAATGAATCTACTTGTGAAAGTTACCAAGCGTGACGATTTTCCTCAAAAATCCGACGAGTGTGCTCGTCCACAGCGCGTGCTCAAGCAGAATACCGCTTGGCCTATCTGCGACTAGTAAAGGAAATGAACGCCATTCAAATCGTCTAATGGTAAAACTGGAGGGCTGAAATTGCTTTTCGATGTATTACATTTCAGTAACGGTTTTATAACCACCGCCTAATTGGGGCTAAATATCCTCTTACTAAATCATTTATTACGGTTAGCCTCGCACACCAAGGCGAAGAAATTAACGTTGGGCTAGCTGAGAGGCTGTCGCGGTGTGAGAGTCAAGTACTTTGGTTATAGGCTCAGGCTGAGAATAAAGTTTCGTTCCCGTTCCGATTTAGCAACAAAAGCCGCCTTGGCGGCTTCACCCACAACTTAATGACGTTGAACACGCGCTCGGAGCTCATCCCCGCAGCCATTATTATACCATAACTTGATGCTTCCACGATTATATACAGGAAATTATTGTTATCTCCATTTTCATGTAGAGTGGTATGTTTTCGCGAAGGTATCTCGTCATATTAGCGAAGAAATTTCGATTTCCTTTGATGTGGTATAATATGTGGAGCACAAGTTTGGCACATGCGCTAATTGAAATGTGAACCAAGAAGAGGTAATCTGACACCAGCGAGGCCTCGAAGACCGAACGATGCATGACTTTTAGTTAAAAGATAAGAATCGGCTCGAATCTCTCAGAAGTGTGCGAGCCTGTCGAATTGTTCGACTAAATTTCAACCAATCAGTGCGCGAAATAAAACCGTGTCATCTTAAATTCCCGCGTCGCGAATAGTTAACGAAACCCTGTTCTATTTGCATGTCGGCGTCGCGAAACAAGTTTAACTGAGAAATTGAATTTGCCAAGCGCTGCACATTGTTTAAACCGGTGTCAAGCCGGGACCCGGGTTCGATCCCGGTGGGAAATCACGAATGACGTCACCCAGCCAAGCGCCAGGCGGGCAGGCAGGTCTCAGCGACGACCAAGGTATACTAGGGACGACACTACACAATCTATAACTCGCCAGCGAGCATACTTGAACGGGGCTAGCTGGCATTGGCAATCCAATATTCAACTAGATTCCTTCTTTGCCAGCTTATATTTTGAAGCACCTTCAACAGCTCGATATGTGAAATAAGTAACGACAATGGAATTTGGAGACGGCGGGAGAGACGCCAGAATAATACACGTAAGAACAATGGCCATTTTCTATGACGTTTCTACAGCTCTTTCTCGGAGATCTAGAATCTCAGAGGAACTTTGTCGAGAACCTCAAGAGATCAATTCAGGCGAGAATTGAAAAAGATGTCCACACCTGACTTTTCCTGCGTTCTAGTTTCGAAGAATAAAAGACGACTGTCTAGACACACTAGTCCACCTGGCGTAGTATTGTTCTAGTTTGGAAACAGAACGCGACTAGCGCACCGACGACACAAAAGACGATCCGCGGCGCGGATGAAGTGGAGGTGCCGGGTTTTGTCGATTCCAAACGCGGCATCAACGTTAAATAATTGCTTGAAGCTACCAAGCAGCGACGAGGAATCCAGTTAGTAGATAAACGTTATTGCTTGACATCAATATGAGGCGAAAAGCTTACGAACTACGCGCACCAACTCCAATTACAAGTTGGGTCGTACGTAGGTGTGCGAGGGTGGGAAGACTGGGAAGGTATCGCTAACACTTCACCTCTTGGGGCCCGGTGGGTGAATGAAAGGGATGGGGAGGCTTAGACGGTCAATACTTGAGAGAGAACGGCGAGATCCTCTATATAGGCAGGTCTCCAAGATAGATCCTTATATTTAATTAAACATAGTCGGTGGATGGATCCCGGCTATAGTCTCTCGTCGAGCTGGAGTGAATAATGAGAGCGAAGGGAGTCAACATCAGTATATCCATCTCGTCTTGTAGCTCGCGCGCGCCCCAATATTCCTACCCCAAACCCCAATTACTTTCGTACTAATAATGAGCACAAACTCACGTACCGGTTTCGGCATTATTAGTCGCTACTGATGGAACAAATGGAGCCTAATTAGAATCGCCAAGACGAGGGGACGGCGTCGAGGCGAAGGTATAGAGAGAGAGAGAGAGAGAGAGAGAGAGAG
>QKMV01000043.1:0-38730 GCA_003287335.1 Lednia tumana
CTCTCTCTCTCTCTCTCTCTCTCTCTCTCTCTCTCTCTCTCTCTCTCTCTCTCTCTCTCTCTCTCTCTCCCCCCCCCACTCCCACACGCAAGCGCGTGTCGTCTGGACTTGGTCACGGCTTATCATTGACCTTGAACCCATGCATATACACAACACACACACACACTCTTATAAACATAGTACGCACTTTTCCACTCACCTGAGTGTGTTGTCGGCTCGTCAAGGATCGAAGCATGAGCCACATGAAGATGGAATTGGTAAGAAGGGTACGTTCAGCATCAATGCAATATATCGACTCTCTCATGGCAATGCGCGCTTTTGAAGGGGCTTTCGACCGCTGAACTCTACACGCAGGCTGCCTGGAACGCCGATCAGCACATGCTGCTGCAGTAATAGTTGAAGCCAGCTGCGACCACCTTAGTACATACCAAGTGCTCCGCGAAAATTCTAAGATAGACAGACATTTACATGATTATGAGGGTAATTACTGATCAGTTACGTTTCTTGAGCATTTAAACTGCTATACCAGCTGGGTTTTCAAAATAAAATCAAGCATTTGAGGACATCTGTCACGAGTCACGACTGTGATCGCCATCAATGATCGGAGCCTTGGTGGCTTCTCTCGGTAGTGGCTATCAGCTTTCCAGGCAAACCCTTTTAGAGTTCAGCGTGGCTTTGACATGACTTTTCAGATTCCATGTCTTCTCTAGCCAGACGTAGTCACTGAACGGACAGCTAGTGCAATACTTTTCCAGAGACGATACAAAATTAATTTCACAGAAGTGCTACATCGGAACGTCATTTGGGTGTGAGCCACTGCTTGATGGGGCAAACGCGCTCTCCCAAGATTGTGCGAGCTCTATGCTTACAGCAGGACGACCGGCAAAAAATTACGTAAGTCCGTAAATAGTAGCACGCGCTGGTACGAACCGTATCGCATAGCTTTACGATCCAGTGATGTAAAGATCATAATCGCGTGCGTGCATTTGCCATACCGCGCGGAATGACACGTGCATCTAGCTCATAGAAATACGCGCCAATTATAGGAGGGCGTTTCGATGGCCTGATGATATTACAAGTGTCTATGGTTATCTGGGAGGAGGAATTGTCTCGTTGAATACACGGTAAACCGTATCCGGTGCGCTGAATTACAGGTATTCGGAAACGATACGCGTGGTGGAAGGCGTTTAGAGAGCTTGATCTATTCGTAACTTCGATGAGAGAAAATGGAACTAGCAAATGCAGTGACGACTTGAATGTGTCACTAAATAAATTATCTCGTGTGGCAACACGCACTTTTTCAGGACGTGTTGACAGATATTTCTATTTTCTTGTATCTCCTGGGCACAGTGGCCCGGTATTGCCAACTCCAAACTACTTCGAGGCAAGTTTTTTGCCAAACATCTAGTGGTCATTCCTTGTGAAAACCAATCAGGTGCAACTGCTTCCTAGTTTTGCGGGGGGTAAATTTGTTCGGAAGTAATTCGCAAATGTTTATACCATCCCTTTGAGTCAGAAGGCTATGCAATAGAAGCGTGGGCATCGCATCCGATGACGAGAAGTATAGGAACGATCGATCCCGTGCAGAGCGCGTCCTATACATCACCTCAGGGAAGGAAGAGTTTTTTTCTTATTGATAAACTTATCCGCCAAATAACTCCGCCAACTACTGGTGACTAGTCCTCATGAGTTGCCAGGCATGCAAGCGCATAACAGGCACCAAGAAGTAACAAACTGATTGACCGTAAGAAAAAGTATTGGCATTCTGAGTCAATCAGCTAGTTCCATTTCGCTGTCTAATGTATTTCTATCTATGTCCTGGCAACTCATGAGGATGCAATCGCCCAGCATCCGCATAGTGGGGGAGGTTTTGGCGGAGACATCTAGCTAAAAAAGTATCTTCTTTCCCTGAGCTGAAGTATAGAGAGGCATCGTGCGGCGATTATGTGCGCGGGTTTCGAACCCGGCACCCGGCAGCGTGCGTCTTGTCACGACCAGGACTTCGCCGACGGGCCGGGCGCGAGGAATTTGCGGCGCTCTTGCTGTTTTTTCGGCCAGTAATTAGCCAATTAGCCAATTAGCCAATTAGCTCATGGCGGGAAACCCGTCGCGTGATTCGTAGTGTGGGCCGGTGTGAAAGAACACTCGCGTCCGGGTGCCGTGTTTGGGTTCGAAGCCGGGGCCGCTGACCCGCCGGGTCACGTCGCGATCGGGACTCGAATCCGGGATTGGATGGAACGGGATAACCATCGGTTTGTGCCCCACATTTTTTTACAATTTTACATCGTCATTTTTGGCATGGTTTCCAGAAATTGCACACATCGTCATTAATACATATTGACTGAATCTTTGTATTGAGTATGGTATGACCCTGTCCAGTAATTGTATTGCGTCATGTGTTCGAGAAATCCAGCGTTTTTGATTGAGAAAGTTTGTCAATTATCTATATATTGCCCCCCGTTCAGACCTCAGAATGTAGTACATTACTTGAACTTAGGTCTCATGTGGCTTTATATCAGCTTCATAGCTCATTGCTACACCTGCAAAATCTATTTTTAGTTTTATCTTTTAATTCCTCTCCAGCTTCCATAGCTGGGGAATTGCTAGATAAAAACAATTACGTTTGGGATATCAAATTCCTCGTTAGTGAAAGTATTTAAAATACTTTAAAGTTACTACGGAAGGGGAGTAGTAAGGGAGTTGCATATAAACGGGGAGGAACTTAAAGTTTCTACCAAAGTTACTTGTTAGAAATTAAAATGCACGCATAGAGGGAGTCTAAAATCTCAGCTAAAAACCAAATGAGAAAAGCCAATTAAAAAGACTTTCCCGTTTTATTTAGCGAATTGACAAAGAATGAACATAGTATAGTAGAGAGATATAGGACAACAGTAACTGTCTTACTTTAGTCACATCTGTAACACTAGTTTCTGGGCTCTAGCCTCTGGTGGCAGCGACTGCAGTTAATTTGAAAGCGAGGCTAAAGTATTTAAACAATGTTTTCTCGAGCCGCTGTGGCGTTGTCTGCAATTGGCTATACAAGATTAAAAAAATCTAAAGAAACCTCTCCTCGTGGGCACAATGTGACATTACTCAACTGAATGAAAGGTGTTATTTGAATGGTTTTTTAATTTTTCTCAGAAAATCGCAAATGCACAGGACTTATGACAACTAGCACCTTTGATGTAATACCATTTTGATCAAAGCCAGCACTTTTCTTGAATATTTCAGAAACTGAGGCAAAGTATAATATGAAAATAATATAAAATGACCAATAAAGGTAACTTCGTAACTTATGGCCAGAAGTTATATATTGAAAGTATGAAAATACTTTTTAAGTTACAAGAAACATAATTTAAATAGTTACTAGCTAAAGGAAACTTAACCTTTTTCAAGTTAGTCCCCAACACTGCCAGTTTATTTCCGAATGACTCTTCATTATTTTTCATTCTCTATATTTCCAACACTGTCCGGGCTGATCTGTCAAAATAAATATACAACTCATCAGGTCAAAGGTGAGTCTTTACCGATCCGATTCAAGATTGACTCACTTTTGTATCCAATTTCCCACGGAGGTGTCGAGACGAGCCCCTCCTGTTCTGAACGTTGGCGTCAACGCCAGAGGGTGGCGTTGTCACGTGGTCCGCTCCCCCACCCCCCTTGACCCGGGCCGGTGCCGACACCTGTCGGCGTCCACGCACGTGGTCGACGGCACGTGACCACGGCCGGTATAAAACAAGTGAGCCGCGCGCAAGGCGTCAGTCGTTGTTGGCACGCACGCGCCCACGTGTCTGTCTGTGCGTTGCGTCGTCAAACGTCCTCGTCATAACGTTGTCATCCGTTCGGCGGCAACGCGAAAAGGCCCACGTAGACCGGAGAACAGCAGAGGTGAGGATTGGGTGGTGTTTGTTTGTTGGGATCCCCCGCGGAACGCGGGAGATTTGGTCCGAATCTGTTGTGTCCGCGTTTCTTTGCGTTTGTGGTCAGAGATCGGGTTGCGTCAGGGGGGTCAAGCATGGAAATATCAGGCAATTGCCCCTCCTCCCCCCCCCCCCCAAACAAACAAACAAACAAACGCGCAGCGCAAAACGGAAAGCAGCTGGATAGAATTTGTTGTCCGTGAACAATTTTTGCCGAGAGAAACATCGGAGACATTTAGGTACAAATATTTCATCTCTGCCTCGTGCGGAGCTTAGACTGGACTTGGAGCAGGTAAGAAAAATAGTGAAACAGCTATTTTCACATTTTTCGCATAAAGCAACCATTCGGACCTTGCCAATATACTTTTCTCGTAACCTACACTATTTCTTGACAGTTGACGCGCTTGATCTAAGCAAGTTCATGATCCAATTCAGTATGATAAGCCGTCGATTCCGAAAGGCAGCTATACCAACTACCCGAATAGGTGGTCGAACTCATCTCGTAGTCATATTTTTTCTTAGTATTCGTCTAGTGTCACAAGACAGAGAGGGCGCAAATCACGGAAAATTTGGATTTTTTAACTTTAATGTTAAAGTATGAAATGAAAAATCTGAAAATACAATTTGACGCCCCTTCAATAATTTCTTGGTTCGCAGCCGCCCATCCTCCCCATCCGCAGTCAACGTCCCTGTGTTGCGTCGTTAAACACTAAGCCTTCGTCAAAAAGGCGGCACCCATGAAAAATACACCCCATATGGGCACTTGAATTTTTATCACGGTTCACAATCTATTTCGTAGATAATTTTTTTCATACTTTCATCAACTATTTCACAAGGTTTCGATTAGCTTGGTACATGGTGGAAATATTGGTCATGTTCACGTATTCGAATCATGGCTATGAGTTTTAATCCGAGTTTTTGAGGTAAAGAATTTTTTTTCAATCAATACTTTGGGGATGTTAAACTGTGGAACTAAACATTTTGGGCTCTGCATGGTTCTGTATATAGGCTCGGGTTATTATTGTGATCACGGCTTGTAGATCTAAAATGATGTTGCCAAAATATGAAACGATATAAATATCAAAGAAAGAAATAGTAGTTTCAAGGAATTTCCTCTTTTAGACAAATGTGGCTAGCCTACAAGAAACAACAGCTTGTTGGTCAACATAGAGTTACTCATAAGACAGTTTGACGAATTGAACGAGGTAAACAGTATTAGCTCCTCGCTTTAACCCACTTCAAACTGGCTAGAATATGAACAACATCCAAACAGATATTCAAACCCCTTACATAGGTCGGTAACCTTTTCATCACGTGGGATTTTTTAACTTCGCTGGCCACAGTTTAATCATCAAACCCTAATCACGAAGCAATCCCCCAATTGACATCGCATACCACATAACAACGTCCATAGATACGTTTTACAGCGACTGGTTACGGTGATGTGCAACGTTAATCACCCGAGAGCAAAAATATATGAAACTCAAAATCCACCGTGGGCCAACATTTTTGAACTGGTACCTAGCGTTATTCAGGGCAAAGTTTAAACTTTGCACACGAAAGCAGCCCTCAGTGAGCCTTTAGTGAGGGCGTCCATGTACCTTTTATTTACCAGCTTTATTTGAACTGTGAATAACTGTGTTGATACATCAATCGTAATAAACGTTAACTTTATGCAGAAATCGCACTAATTATTTCATCATCCCAAGCAGTTTTCTTGCCAATTGATGCACATAGTTAAGTAGAATCTGCTGTGATTTTGCTTTTGCAATACTTTTGTAACTTTTCAACCCTAATAACAATGCGGCAGTTTTTTTTTAATCCAGTCAATTGAACAGTTTTCCATTTAATAGACCATTTTTCTCATTGCCTTTCCAGAGTCAATAAGTATTAAGTTAAAACGTATCCCCATAAGAAATGGATTGCCAAACAAATTTTATTAGTCCGTATTGCCTCGGGAATAGAAGTAACAATCTATCGGAGTCTATCGGAGAGGAAATTGTTAAGGTGCATCCTGAGTAAAGACAAGGTATTTTTTCATGCAATTTTAATCAAAAGTGGTTTAAAGTCGTGGAAAACTTTTCTCCAAAGAATATCATAGGGAAATTGACCAGGAAAATTGGAAAATTCGGTCAGAAACGAGCGTTAATTGGCAAGCGTAAACCAATCTCTTGTACACCACAGGGAGATAATGTATTCCGATTCTAATGAGACTCTTACATTTATCGAATGCCCACACTTCAAAGATCTCAACAAAAAATGTAATTTCTTTTAGATAAACATCTCTAGAATCTACCAGCGATTAAAGTAAGCGGGGTTTCCCGCTTATGTACAGGCTTTTTCATACATTTTTTACACAAGAAATAGACAAGTTAAACTTGTTCTTGAATGATTACTTGAATGAGACTGATAAATCACCAATATTTTGACTCATTCGGTGAGCAGAGTGGGGGCATGTTTCAGACCGAATTTTTCAATTTCCCACAAAATTTCCAGTGATATTTTTAAGGATTATTTTTCCATGCTTTTAAACACCATTTGATCTAAGTTGCACGAGAAAAACCAAAAAAAAATGTAAAAAGTTTTCACTTTTTATCGACGTTAATTTTCTCGAGAGCCAAAAAAAAACCTTAACTTAACCGGTAGATGGTAATCGAGCAGGACATTTTAAAATTGTCCAAAAACTAGCATGATTACACCACTATAAAAAAAAAAAAAACTAGCATGACTAATTCTAACAAAACAGCTGCAAAGCCATGACAGGTCACGTCAATACATTATCACATCTCGCCTGTCTCTACCGCAATTTGGCATAATCGCCCTTGCCCTCATTTCGAAGAAATGGTGCTAACGCAGCTTGGCCACTCGGAAAACCGAGTAGAACAAACAAGATTTAAGTTACGCCCTTCAAAAAGTTGTACTCTCTTCATTAATCAGCACGAAAGTTGGAGCTATCTGAATTTATTGCTGAGGAGGTAGTTGGTATTTTTTATTTTCAAACAATTTTATTTGTGCAGATACCCACACCCATTATAATATACTCTTAGGTACATTTCAATAAGCGCACGTTTTCCAGCTCTCTGTCTCTATGCCTCTTAAAAACGCCTGCTTTCTAAAGAAAATAATGTTGAACTACACCAATAACCAATAAGTACTAATCTATTTCTACGAGGTTGGCGTTAATTTACATTGCTGACATAAATTATCGTATATTGCTGTTCAAAAATACTAGTCAGTGCATTTTTACTTCTGCTGGATAAATACTCTCAAAGAGAACTCAGTGTCCCCCCTATAAATAGCGACCTAGCGGGTTTTTCAACTTATTTGTTGACGTTTCGTTCCAGTATCTTTAAATTAGTGGTGTTTAGCAAATGTTTTATTCTGAATTGGGTGAGGAAAATGTAAAATCTGATGCCGAAAGACAAAGCCGATGCCCCCGGCAATGAACCCCCCGCGAAATGAGCAGGACAGTACTTTCTGCTACTTTATCACTACATGAAATACTGTGAAAACATGAAATCCTGTGCATCATAACATTATTTACGATTTGAAATGTGCATATTCTCCCGTATTAGCAGGTGAACCCGTTTTGAATAGCGGGCTAGCAAAAGTGGAAACTATACCCGTTGGTCCCAGTCTGTGCTACTCAATCGGCATGTCATATTCAACTCCGGGATTTGAACCCGGGCGTGGTCCCCTCTAAACACCCTGAACTGATTCCATCAGATTCATGTGATCCCTGCCGTCGCCTCGGACGACGCCCTCTCAACCGGTTGTTTACGCCGTACGGCCACGTGGCCCAGTGCACCCGGCCCGGGGTCAGAGGTCGCGAAAACATCGCGCTATTAATATTCGCACCAGGAACTCGTACGGCTATTTATACACAGTTAGCAAACAAGTTTTTTTTCAAGTGTACTTTAAACTACTTGAAAACGTGGCTCACGCAATAGCATTGAATTGCAAACACCGAATTGAGCTTTTAAGATGATTTAAAAACTCAACTGAAATAATAATTGATCAATCACAGGCCAAAGTTGTGGATGAATAAACATACAAAGAGTGTATTAAAATTATATTACAAACGTACCTGTACTTGTACTTTTACTTGTAGGTACTTGTAGTTGTACATGCATTCTTGGTCTTGTATACTTGCACTTGTATACATGTAATTGTGCGTAGATTTATTGACTTCAAAGTCGGCGTAAGCGTCTTCAACGTGGTGGGTGGAAGCTAGAACAAATGCAATTGGCACCTCCAGAACAGTGTGGCTTTGTGGAGATGCGTAAGGAGAGCGTACTCGGACAGTTTAGCGGTAACGGCACCCGACTAGCTATCTAGAGGTCCCAAGTTCACATCAGGCTCCTTTTGCGCCCCCTCTTCTCTCCCATCGGTTACAATACAATTAACCAGATTATTTCCACCATTCAGGCTCTCACACCACTAGACTAATTCTAACCCCGTCCTCTAGATGTCTCTGCACGTCTCGCTGTTGCTACTAGCGCTGTGCGCAGCCCTGGTGACGGGACTCGACACCAACTCACCACGCGTGCGCGTTGCGCAGGGCTATCTGGTGGGCTCGGTAGCTCCAACGATATCAGGCCGACAGTTCTACTCGTTCCGCGGAATCCGCTATGCGCAGCCGCCGATTGGGAAGCTGCGCTTCCAGGTGAGTCACTCTGGCAGTGAACGCACGGTCGAGCGGATTCCGCACGTCACATAAGTGCATACCGAGCCAAGGGCGTCTGGCGTCCTTCCGCAGACGACTTTGATGACACGCATTAGCACAACAAGTCTCTTACGACGTCTCCATGGTCACAGGCACCTTTGCCAGTCAACGCCAGCGACGCCGAGATCGACGCCACCAGCGACGCCCCGAGCTGCATGCAGAAGAACTACCTGCTGCCGGTGCCGTCGCTGAGCGGGCAAGAGGACTGCCTGTTCCTAAACGTGTTCACGCCGCGGCTGCCCGATGGGGACAACGCCGTCGTGGAGGCGCTGCCGGTGATGGTGTACATTCACGGTGGCGGCTGGTTCACGGGCTCGGGGGCGAGCTACTTCAACGGCGCCGACCGATTGCTGGACGAAGACGTCGTGCTGGTTTCGCTCAACTACCGCCTAGGAGCACTGGGTGAGATTTACTTTATGTGTAGCGACTTGGAGTTCGCTATAGCACTTGTGTGTCGCGTTGGATGAGCTCGCGGCGACTATTTCGGTATGACCAATCGTTTGGCATGTAGAATTTTGTAAACAACCACAGCAACCTGGATTTTATCAAATGAAAAAAAAATAGAGGAGGCTTTGTTCTGCAGTTGCATGCAAACAATTTCTATTATTTAAACATTTCCGTGTTATTCTTAAGGGTTGTTTGCGAGCTTCACACATGTTTTATGGAAAAACACTGAACCGATTGGGCTCATAAAACAATTTCCACCTACGTTAGTATTTGGACCACACCCACAAAAAGTTCCAGCTTGATCAGACACTCAGTCTGGCCTGTGGAGCATCAAAATAAAAAAGGCCATAAGAGTTGAAAGGAAGAAGCTTTGCTCGCTCGGTCTTGTAATTTTTATTAGGGCTTAACGACGCACGCATCGACAACTGGCCATGTGGCACTGGTCTATTGGCGTCGGTAAACGATAAAACGATGATGAGGGTGATGATGAACCTAAGATAGATACGAAGAGAAGAGGGGAAACCCAGTGCCGGCACGTAGCCTACTCCTGTTGAAAAGCACCAAGGGTACCACCGCTAAACGTCCCTTCCGAAGGACGGTACAACTCTAGCAGTAGGATTCCTCCGCTAATACGTGCTGTAGAGAGAATGACCAGTTGCATCACGAGAGTGAGATAATGTAGTAGCTACAAGCTCGTTAAACACTCTCTCGTAGATAACTAGACAATGTCTTTAAAAGAGTGACTTTAACCGAGCACTCTAGCCACGCGGTTAGCGCGTCTGCCATGCAATCGGGACGTTCCGAGGTCGATCCTGATGACCGGCTATCCTGGTTGTGGTTTTTCGTGATTTCCCACAACCATTCCCGGCAACTGCTGGGATAGTTCCTCCACCAAAAAAGGCACGGCCGTCTCCTTACCCGCTCCAATTTCCATTACCGACCCCTCCAGATAAGCGGCAATGCTTGGGAGCTTGTTTTAGTATTTTTTGTACACCAAAAAATTACTCGCTTATCCAGCCTGTGACCCAGTGCAATGATGCTTAACTTCGTCGCCGCGTGTACCATGACTTCATAGCTTTGTTTGCTTGCAGGCTTCCTGTCTACGGACGATACGAACGCACCCGGGAACATCGGGCTCAAGGATCAGGTGGAGGCACTGCGATGGGTGAAACTCAACGTGCACGCGTTCGGCGGCGACTCCAAGAAGGTGACCATCTTCGGGCAAAGCGCAGGCGCCGCTAGTGTGCACTACCACATGATTTCACCGCTCTCCAAAGGTAGGCGGCACGCAAAAAGGACGAAGCCTAACATCCCAAGGTCCAGATTCACAAAGCGGGGTTTCCGCGAAACCCACAGAAAAACTCAAAAGTCAACACTAATAAGTTTCATGTTAAGTCCAGAGAGCTGTGAGCAAATCCCCAGGGGGATTTCTGCCAACGCTCTCGCCTGGCAGCCATATTTACCAGCATAAAGCTCCCAGAAGCAAAGCAGTCCCAGGAGCCTTCGAACTGTCGAAAATGGCCCCAAAACTAGTTTTTCTAGTTCAGATTCGCGGTCACGTCGCTAGCCTGCATTTTCACCTCCTCAGCTGAGTGGACGAGGTCGCGCCGGTCAATGCAAGGGTCGCGTATAATAGCGGATAAAAATAAAACACGGCGTAGACCAATAGGTGTTGTATTTACTTCTTATCGTTGAAGTTGGTATGAGATCACTTTGACTGTCCGGATTTTTTTAACGAACGAGTGAAGCGTCTACAAGTGCAGTCTACTCCTCTGTCACGTTCTCCCATTTTTTCTGTTTGTCGTCTCCGTTCTGCAGGCCAAACGGAAAGTGTGGTCGACTTCAAACCCTGCTAGCTACCCCTGCTTACTGTTCCAGAGTAGATCATCGCTAAGGGTTCTATGTATAGGTATCCGCTTTGGTGAAAATCTGCCCATAATCTGAATTTATAAAAAATATTATAAACGGAAAAGGTCTTATCAAGGTTAACCAACGCTACTGCATTTGTTCTCGTGGGTTAATTATGTACCTATACACAACAATAAGTAATTAATAGTGAATGTTAAGCAAACACAGAAAAAGTACCACAATTAAAATGTTGTAATACAATGTTTCCTTATACCTAACAACTATTGTGAAACTAAAGCTATTTGTCGATGCTTATTTCAATATTTTTTAGTTGATGTAATTGCCGACTGGCATGTTAATTGATAACGACATGCACTCCGCCGTTCTGACGTAAATGCCAAAGAGAAGCGCGAACAAAGAGTGGATGTCATGTGGGAATTTGGACGGACCATCGAATAAGCTTGCAGCTAAGCAATCCAAGCTGATTCAACATGTGGAAACCATGTGATTAAGCCCCACCCATTATAAGTTGTCATTTAAAAATTTTAATTTAAAATTCTCAAGCTCGTGCATGGCTATTCCGAAATAAAATTCCTCAAATGTCGCTTGTTGCCATAAGACCGGCGCTAAAGCGTCGCTCATTGCGCAGGTCTGTTCCATCGGGCCGTAAGCCAAAGTGGGTTCGTCACCAGCCCGTGGGCGTGGCCCGCCAAGGGGCTCCCGGCCGCGCAGCTCCAAGCGCAGTTCGTCGGTTGCCCGCATGAGGACTCGGCTGCGCTTGTATCGTGTCTGCGCAGCGTGGACGCTGCCAACCTAACGGACAGTGGCGACAAGTTCCACGTGAGTCTCAACGTTGCCGCTGCGAGCGCCACCAAAGTCCGCCTTTCTCTAGAGAGTCCAATCCATAGAGTTACATGGCATATGGAGGGGCACTAAATGCTATGGGAGCAGCTACACGCTATTATCGGGGAGAGCATACTTTTCCGCAAGGAGCGATGGTGACAATTAACACAGAAAGGAATGGTTAGGGAATCTATTTTGTGAATGTAACGCAGTACGATCTCTCACTGCATGGCCTGTATTAACCTAACCTGGAGAAAATCTCTTGGTGGCCATCCTTTCTCTCACTATTGCAGCTGTTAACAAGCTGCCAGAGAGGTTCTTACAGATGTATTACGGTAAATATGGCCGCAAATTTGACAACCTCTAGAACAGGGAGGTATTAACGGCTGCTCCGCTTCCTTATTTTGCCTCTCTATGGCCTTGTATCTCTATTTTCAGTCATTCAGGATTGCGGACTCACCGCTGTTTTCCTTAGAGTTTGCTGTCTTGTGTTTTCATCTGTTTTAGGTCCCGCTTATAAATCCATATCGCGTGTGTTAACGATTCTAAATAATTCCTAGATATTCAGTATTAATTTCCCTGCAACTCCGCACAAAATGAGAAAAGGGTTCGTGTTTTCAAAAACCGATTTGCAAACTAGGTTAAATTTAAAGAAATGCACTTACACGAAATTTACAAGGGAAGCTTAACTGAATTTCATAGCATTTAACCCCTATTTGTAAATCTTTTTTTTAGCTTACTGCTAAGATTTTTCGAGATCAACATGAGTGTAAGGGCCAGTTTTACAACTTTTCTGAACTCTGAGCTAAGCGCAATTCCTAGGATAAAATTGCTATAGCCATGGTAGCAGCCAACCATATGCATGGAAATAATTTTGTTTCTGAGGATTACCTCTCAACTCAAGATGAAAAAAGTTCTAAAACTGGCTCTACACAATTGTGTATTGGCGGTGGCGCTCTCTCCTAGAGAGCGAGCGCCACCGCCAATATAAACAACATCAACATCGCCTCTCAAAGCATCAGAACAAGAAACCGAGGTCGACTATGTCAGCCATACTTTCGGACTGATCATCCTGTAAAAACTACTCCAGTGCGCTCTTCCACCAACTTAACTCTGTCCCTACCCTCTTTAGTTCTGGTCCATCGACCCGCTGACGACGTTTGTGCCCGTGGTCGAGCCGGCCGGACCTGGAAGCTTCCTCGTCGAGTCGCCGCTAGAGGCGCTGCGACTCGGACACTTCTCCAGGGTCCCGTGGATGATGGGCACCGTCGCCGCCGAGGGCATCGTGCGGGCCATGCGTGAGTACAAGTCCTCAACCCCACGACCAAACGGCGCTAACGTCGTCGCGGCCACCATCTTTGATGTGAATCGGAGCATTGCTACTGTCTATAGAATCGACTTTCTCACTTTTAGCGATGTCCGCCCGTCCAACATCCTTCCTGACTTCTCGGTGTATCAAAATTTAATTTGTATACGATACCATGATGCATGGCCTTATCATCCATTTGCAATCATATGAGCTGAGGGAAACTAGAAAAATTCACAGGGCTCTGATTTTGAATATCTTAAAAAAATCACTGTCCAATAGAATTAAAAAGAGTTAACCACTTCCAAAGCTATCTAACAACATTTTCAACCATAAGAGCTAAGCGAACCATACCTTTTAGAGGCCCGTAGAAGTGGTACAGTAATTTTAATTCTACTAAACCATTATTGGCTGAGCTCTGAAAGAGTACAAAGTGTTGGATAGGCGCACACACTTATTTATCTGCACTATATGGCCATCTCTAATCACCCACTCGACGCAGCTATCGTGACGACGCCCAATCTGCTGGCCGAAGTCAACGCCAACTGGACGACGCTCGGGCCGCGGTTGACGGAGATCGACAAAAGCGTCGCGACGCCGTTGATCGACGCCGTCTGGGCCAACGTCACGCAGTACTATCTGCAAGACGCGATACCATTGCGCGTCGACAACGCGCAGGGCTTCGTTGACGTGAGTTCCTTCCACTGCCTCCCTGCCTCCACAACGACGACTATTATCCACTTGAATCCTCTCGGGCAGAGACTCGCATCGAATTCAAATTTTGCAAAGTGGCTAAGAGCAGTACGACGCACAATGTGGCACATTTTTAGGAACTTCTTGTGTCCAGTTATCGATTAACGGCGCTTCAGGTATCGTTATTTTTACTGTGTAGCCTTTTGGCAGCCATTGGAATTCTACGCTTTTGGTGCTGAAAACTGTGCTGCTATTGTTTTATGTCCTTGAATTTTCTCGAAAGAACTGACTTTAGAAAACGTAATAAAATAAGGATTCATAGAAAATTAGTGAAGATACCCAGCGTATGCTAACTTTACAGCTACAAGCTCTTACATTTGAAGAATCTGACTGCAAGGCAGTCTGACAGCTTTTAGCTAGCTGGCGGGCAAAATTAAAAGACTGTCATTTTTTTAAACTACTTCTGTAATCACGCTAGCGGTCGCCATAAAAGATGTTTACGAAAATGATTTCTAGAAAATTGTAGCATAAAAAATAGTGTGATAACATTGAGCTGGCTAAAATATAGCTGAATGTGTGTTGCACTCTTTTTTTCTTGTTAATTTCATAAAAATACTTAAAAACTTTTTTTGCATGCATTTAGTCAAGAGTGGGAAAAACCGGAAGGGTCTACCCATTTAAAGGTTGCCGCGACCGGTGATCGTCCATTCAGCTGTAGTAAATCAGTTGTAGCCAGTGGCGGCCATATTGGTAGAGACCACTTGCACGGTTGCACCGTGAAATGTCAAAGCTCGGTAGAAGGCAAAACTACGGACTATATCTTATTATTTAGATTGTTAAGTACTTGCAGTGCTAAAACAGCTGGGATGTGAAAAGAAATTAAAGCGTTTGAGGGAATTTGACATGACTGTGGTCTCCACCAACATGGTGGCTTCACTCACCGCGAAAATTTAAACGTGAAAATGCAAAGTTAGATACAGAAATTGACACGACAACGTGGATAATTAGTAACTATTATTTCGTTTCGGTTTATCTAGCTTTTTAATGGACCACTAGCATTCCAGAGGCAATCAACATTGTGGGATTGTTAGCGCCACAAGAAAAGCATCGATCCCACAACGCTCATTGGCTCTGGAATTCCTTTTTTTCGAGTCGTTCATTGCTTTACCAGCTGCGATTTTAAAATCAAATATACCTTCCGAGGACAATGAAGCGACTTTGGACCACTCTCTACCAAGATTACGCCCTGGTTGCTTGACTTCGTCACGGCTCAGCGTTCCCGGCAACCTATAATATAGTTCAGTGTCGTTATCGGCATTCTCTGAGGGCGACCTGGTTGCAGATCTACTCGGACCGCGGGTTCTTACACGCGGCGCACAAGGCGGCCATCTTGCAGGCGGCCCAGGGTCACGACAACGTCTTCATGTACCATCTTGACTACCGAGGGGCGTACTCGTACTCCGTGCACTTCGCCGCCAACCCGATCAACTATGGTGCGTGCTTCCTTTCACGTAAATTTACGTAGAATTTTCTAGCAGTGAACACGAGTTGTCTTGACAACCCTGCGGTCTGTTAAGAGGACTGTGGACGGTCGGCTATCCTTGAAACTACCCTATACTCTAGCATGGCAATTGGCTTCATTTGATCGGTTTGTCGGTTCCGTAACTTACACTTTTCGTGCCCCAAAAATACTCAAAAGATTATGAAAAACAATCAGTGAATAAAGAAAGGATAAATATAAATACCTGACTCAACCACAACCCAAAGGTGCATATAGCCTAGACTGAAATAATTCCCAAACGTTGCTTAAATGAGGTACTTTCAAAAATGCATAGCTCCAAGTAAATCGAAGCGTTTGGAAGTTATGCCAGGTACCTCTATTTACTCTTCCTCCACTGAGCTATTTTCAGGATTTTAGAACAATTTCTACTACATAAAAAGCGTCGGATACGATCAAGGCGCGCAAGCTTTCGCAAAACATACCTAGCCAGCCGTCCACAACCCTTTTCAGTATCCATGTCGCTGAAACAAGTTACACGTGACGCTGATCCTTGGCGTCTCTCTGTCCAATAGGAATGGGTCATTGCGATGACCTCATCTACCTCTTCCGGGCGCCGCTGCTGTTTCCCGACTGGCCGGAAGGACATCCGGATCGGCAGCTGTCGAAGACGCTCGTCTCCATGTGGACCACGTTCGCCAGACACGGGTGAGTCGGCACTTCCCCGGGCTCACTCCTCCACTATCCTCGTCGTAGAACCGACACCAACCCTGCGTAGCTTCGAGTATAGCTTGCTTAGCGATGGGAAGCTTCGACGACCAGGGCTCATTCTGACAAGGGTTACAAATTTAAAGCCATTTACACGGCTACTATTAATTTGAAGGATATTAAAATAACTTAAAAAATACCTGCCTACTCGAGGACTTGAACACCGGACCTTTGCCTACATGGCAACTGCTCTGCTTGGCGCAGTGGTAGAGTAGTTGACATGTAAGCAAAAGGTCCGGGGTTCGAGTCCTCGAGTAAAAAGGTATTTTTGAAGTGATTTTAATATTCTTCATGGCTGATACTTATTAGGGGCCATTTTAGGTATTGTTGTTTATAAATAAGTACACTATGGCTGCAATGGCTTTGGACTTTTGCGGTAAGTATGTGTGATAGCATGAGATGTATTCGTCCATGAGTACTCCATGACCTGTAGCGCGAGATGATGAATTGTGTTGACATGCTTTTCTAATGGGGCTACGATGGAGTCTATTTTGCTAGTCGTTCACCGAGCCTTGTCCGTGGTATGTGCCCTCCATGAAGATCTTGGCATATTCTTATAACTACAGTATCTACCTACAGTTTTTAAAGCAGAAGACAGACCCAGTTACACTCACAAGATGGCCAACTTGGCCAACCCCTACTGGACCCAGACTCTGTAACATTTCCTTCCAGTGAGTGAAGGTGGAACGGAACGGAACGGAACGGAACGGAACGAAATGGAACGGACGGAACGTGACGGAACGGGACGGAACGGAACGGAACGTTACAAAAGCCCAGCCCTGTGGTATTTCGATACTTGCGTTCGCAGCGGGGGCAGGTCTTTCTTAACAAGAACAGATGTGTACGTGCATTCAAGGTCTTTGCCTCTGACGCCATCCTCCCCTGCGCAGGAAACCAACGCTAGGCGGATCCTCGCAGAGCGTCGACTGCGATCTCCACGCCGACTGCGACATCTCGCGGCTGGACTGGCCACCGATGTCGGTGGCTCAGCCGATTCAAACAAAGTTCCTCGCCGTGCGCGGTGGAATGAGCAGCAAACGAGTCAAGCTGGCCGTGGAGACAGGCTTATTCGCGGAGCGTATGGCCTTCTGGGACGCTGCGCCGCTGATCGAAAACCAAGCGCAGCCAGACTACACGGCGGTGCAGCTGCAGTGACTTGCGCAGAAGCGTCGTCAGCTTCACACATTCCCGCTCAACGGTTGTTTCATCCAACAGTATACTGATAACTCTGTTCTCTCATAGTATTTCTTTACATGTATAGACCTACAATAAAACACCTACACACTCTACGAAACGGTCCCGTGTTTGATTCATGGCCGCAAGTGAGTGACAAGTGACAGTGCATTTGTTAGAGCAACAAGCAGACATCTTCTAGCCATTAGCGCGTCACTCGATGCCGCCGCGGTGCAGTGAAAACAAACTACGCTCGTGGGCCAACCGCCGTGTGGGCCGAAATTAGAGCGGTCGCGGGGATTTGCTTACTTCGCCGTGACGCTGGGCTAGGCGCGTTGTCCAGGAGACCATGGCAGACATCGCGTACGTCGTACGACCCATCCGACAAGAAGCAAAAGCCGCGACATGAGTAGATTGAAACTGCGTCATGGCCTGTAGTGTCACCACGGGAGGGCGAAGGTGGGCAGTTGCCCACCCTTAATTTGCCTCGCCCACTTCCTCGCCCATCCACATTTTTGAGGGACTTTTTGGGGGGAAATTGCGTAATTTGCATTGCATTGCTAGTATGCTACATAATAGCGTCAGCGACTAAATTAAACGGAAAATACCGTTCGGCAAAAAATAATGAGTAATAATATCTATTCGCTTTTTAGTTCGTTAGTACTCGGTAGGTACAGTATATTTTTCATAGCATTTGAGTCCAATACAACTGAGTGCAAAGGGTTGGTTTAGGTAGCCAGCCTAACATAGTGATAACATAGGTATCTCGAGTTTTCACTAAAAAGTTGAAAATCCCATCACACACCCCAAATAATGTTTTGCGCATGGCCTGCCCACCCACTGATATTTTCCTGGCGACGCCACTGGTCATGGCCTGCGGCAAAGAGAGAGAGAGAGAGAGAGAGAGAGAGAGAGAGAGAGAGGGTCGAATAAAGGGTGGGAAATTGTCTCTTCCCGACCCCGAACTAACGAAGACCATCTTGACCGCTGACGTCACGCGATGATGGCCGATACCGTGCGACACAGAGGACGGCGTTGTCCGACGGCGAGAGGCTATCACGCGCTCGCCTGCTCGCACTTCCGCTTCCCATGTCGATCCAGCCCATCGCCGTTCAGAGGCGTTGTACAGAGCTCGGCGCATGATGTATGGGATTTATTTCAGCTCGAAAAGAAACCGTTAAGAGTAGCTTTTTTTTAGATGACCACTGCACAGTCAGGGAACCGTAATTTCAGAAAACGGCCAAACTTTTTTAATTTCCTCCAAGAAATGGCACAGATGGCTGGTTGAACGCACAGTAACTCCCTTAAAAACCAATCCCAGGAACAAAACATGCCATTACAAACAATTTCAATCCTATTAAATTCTTAAGATTCATGTCTTCTGTCTAGTTTCAGCACTAGTTTTCAAAAAAACAACTGTTAGTACATGGGTTCCACTCCTGAGAACTTCAAACAAACAAATTGCCAACGTTTCGCTAACTATATTGCAAGCTTCTTCTTGCTTGAAGCGGACAATCGCCCCGAAGAAGCTTTCAATATAGTTAGTGAAACGTTGGCAGTTTGTTTGTTAGAAGTTCTCAGCAGTGAAACCCATTTACCAACAGTTTTTTTGAAAATTTCAATCCTTTTTTTGGCTATAGAGAGCCAATTTTGTGGATGTAACGCAGTATGATCTCTCACTCTATAGACTGTAGCTAGTTTTCACGAGAACCGTTGCCGCCTACACAAATGCACAAAATGTCACCATCTTTGGGGTTAAGCTGTCAAACACAGCCCTTAAACTGCCTCTTTTGAAGCTCTTGCTCAATGCTTAGTAATATTTTAATCTAATTATAAAGAGAATTATACCATTTTACATTTCAATCAACACCTTGCTTCTTAATTCGTTAATTTGAGAACAGCTTAACCACGAAGATGGCGCCATTTCTGCATTTATCTAGATGGCTGTGATCGTCGCGCCCTATTGCGTGAACGACGCTTTCAGGAGCTGTGATTGGCTTCGTGGACGGACGACACTTCCGGTGCTTTGGACTTTGACGCAGTCAAAGGTAAACACAGCCATGAGAGGCGTCTTGTGTATACAGTCTATAGAGTGAAAGAGCATACTGCATGACATCCACAAAATAGGCTCTCTAGCCATACCTTCCTGTGCTAATTGTCACCATCGCCCCTGTCGGAAAAGTATGCTCTCCTAGTAAATAGTAGTGTACAGTCTGTGCTGTGAAAGAGCATACTGCGGTACACCCACAAAATAGGCTCTCTAGCCATACCTTTCTGTGTTAACTAGCACCATCGCCCCTGGCGGAAAAGTATGCTCTCCCAGTAAATAGAGTGCATGTGTTTGTGTGGAGGAAAGCCTGCACGGTGAACTCGGACGGAACTGGAAACGCGGTGTCTGCGATTTCATCTCTCACACGCACGCCCGGCTGACACTAGGGAATCTCCCACGACCGGATGTGGGGGGTAAGGTGGGGTAGGGGATGAGAAACGCAGCTCCCTCGACAGACATGGGGTGTCTGTGACGACACTGACGACGTCGTCGCCCAGACCGCAGGGAGTGCGCGTCGAGTCAAAGTCACACTTGCACCCGGCTTGCCTGCCTGCCTGCCTGCCTCCTGGGCAGACACCCTACTTTATGACGGGGGGATGACGTTTTGCAGTAGCGACACTTAAGACGGGGATATTTCTGGATGACACCCATTCACAGACGGAGAATCCAATCAGAGATGGAGTCTGCAGCTGGATCGAAGCATCCGTAGCATCGAATGGGACAAGAAACTTCGAGAGCTTTTGACAAGAAGTCATATGGAATCTCTTTCTGTAACTTTTTCCGCATGGAAAAGGATTACTTTCCATGGAAAGGCAATGTTTCAATCACTTTAACATACAAGCGATGGAAAATAACGGAAAAAGCATGAGAAACCTGGAAAACGTACAGCATTCCAAACCCCCTGAATAACTCTATTGAAAAAGTTGACCTAAAACGCACAGGGGAAGGTGAAAAATGTTACTAAGCGATCGCGCGGAAGTGTTGCCAAAATATTCACCCTTTGAGAAAATATATTGTACTTAGCTTTAATTTAGATACATGATATACATTAAAATGTTCAATGTTGTTTTGATAAGATTGAAAACACGTGTAATTAACAGTGCTCCAAAACGTTCAGCTGGTCGACTAAACGAAATGTTAATACCGATCCACGAAATGCACCCTTCGTCCAGGAAAAGAGCGAAAAAGGTTGAAAGGATTGAAGGAGCAATACTTAGAGAAAGAGCTTGACGATCCACCGTCTTCTGCAGCTCGGCTATTCCATACGAAATCGAAGTTACGGTAGGACGTACAGGTAATCGACGTGGAACCAGGAATTTAAGACTAGACACATACATCCATATCATTTCAAACGCATATCTCATACTCCCTCATTAATGACTACATATACAAAGTAGTTGAAAGCTTCTCGAGTCAAACCGCGTTCAAACCACTTTCAAATAGGTGAATACTAACAGCCTTCAAAGCGTATGGGCCAACTCGATTTAAAGGCACTTTCATATTTTAAAAAATGGCCCACCGGTGAGAGGCAAGCTTTCAAAATGCGTGAATTCCCAATTAATAAGACCGATCCTGAGTTTATAACTGGTTGTAATATTTTAATTTAAAAACAAATAATTACCACGCAATTTTTAAAAATTGGTTCTAAATGGTCCAGAGTAGCTGCGGTGCTCTGCAGCTGCGAATAGGAGAACGAGCCAAACATTTCAAAGCGTTTTACACCGAATTTCAGGCTACTAAAAGCGAAATGGATTTTTCAAACTCCCTTCGCAAAGAGTGAATCGCATTTGCCGCGAATACCAGCAAGTTGAACCGGCTTCAAGCTCAAAGTACTTTCACTAAAGAGCTTTGCATTGTTTGGCATACGTAGTCAATGTAAACAGTCAACAGTCCTACATAAATTAACACACGTTTGTTCCTTTTTTCTAACAAGACATGCTCATGACTCACGAGAAAGGTGTATTCCCACCAATTTTCTGGGGCGACGAATTTACAAGAAATAAACTTTGCTTGCAGCCCGACTTGAAGTTCATCGAATTGACTACCTCTTAATCAATTCCCCTTCATCTTCCTCGCGTAGTTTCTCGTAGCAGATTCTTTCAAAATACGTTCCACGTACAAAGTTAAAAATCACATGAATGTCACATCTTGTGATTTTGTGTTTCGCGTTATTTGTTTACTAGTTATAACCAAAGCTTACAAGTCGTAATACTTGTATGTGAAATGGAAAAAATATTTGATTTTAATTTTGAACCAAATAACGATCTATATCTACACGGGCAGGAGCCGTTTATGCTTTTCAGCATTCAGTCTCCAAAAAGGTCTCGTTAGATTTAGATCTCGGGTCTCGTTAGATCTCCTTAGGTCTCCTTAGGTCTCGTTAGATTACCACGTTTCCATGGGGACCATGGTTCATCCGGTACCAACTGTAGATTTCGATCACAACGACATGTCCCAAGCTACGGGCCCCAAACTACGTTTACGACGCGGCGCCCTTCGGGACACGGCCCACCATGTACTTCGAATTTTGATCGCTTCACCCACGTGACCCATGACCTCACCAGACCTCGTAAAACCTCGCCAGACATCAACAAGTGTCCTCGACACGTGGTATGTGCCGATGAAACGCACCGCACCGTTTAACGATGCATCGACGACGCATGTTTACCCAATGACGTCATCAGCTCGCAATGTCTGCAACGCAACAAGTGTTTTACGGCTGCATTGTTGACATCGTTAAGCGTTTGTTTGCCACGAGAGAGTGCAGATGGCACTTGTTTTCGAAAACCTGCGTAGCCGATTGTGCTCAGATTGCACACATGTGGAAAATAGTTGAATGATTAGGAGGCTGCCGTGCGCTAGATAGGCGCTCTGTTAGCAACTGCTCGAAATCCTAACCACTCGACAACTGTAACTTTTTCGTGCTAAGCAGGGAACTATGACATATCGTAAGCAAGGAAATTTCGAAATAACGTACCCTACTTAGCCCAGAGGGTGGAGAAATGGGCATGAAAGCCAGAGATCCGGGGTTCGAGTTCTCAAGCAGGCAGGTCTTTGAAGTGATATTAATATTCTGCAGGTTAAAACTAGCCGTGAAAAGGGCTTTAAATTTGTAGTTCTTGTCAACAATAATAATGTATAGTATTTACAAATAGCACAAAATAAAATATAATATTAAAAAATTGTGGTGATTACATAGGGGTGTTTGGGAGGTTTGGTTGGGAGTTAAAATATTCATCCAGATTGTAGAACGGGTTATAAATGAGGTAAACGGCCGGAGTCGAAAGTGGAGCGTTTTGGAGAGATTTTGATGGTTGATGCGAGCTTTTTGTAGATTTTGGAGCATAGGTGAAGTGAACTGTTTGAAAAGAAAGAGTGGGAGTGGGTTTTGGAGCGGATTTCGTGTCGGTTTCTTGTACCGTGCGTGTCGACGAAAGAGTTGAGCGGAAACGGGCTCGGTGGGATCGGAAAAGGGTTTGAGACGCTCTCTAAAGCGAGGCATCGGCGAATGCGATAGCATGATAATGAGAGTGATTACACACCTAACAGGAAAGAGGGGAAACCCGGTGTCGGCACCTAGCCTACTCCTGTCGAAAAGCACCAAGGGGACCACCGCTTAGCGTCCCTTCCGAAGGACGGTACAACTCGAACAGCATGAGATTCCTCCACTAATCCGTGCTGTCGAGAGGTTGATGGCAAGGGGAGTGAAGCTAATAGACATGGACCTTGGTATCAATGGTCACCCATCCAACCATTGGTCCATCGCAATGTTGCTTAGCTTCGGTGACCTTGTGATAACCCGCTACATCCAACACGCCAAACCGTTCGGTACCCGTCTCTTCGACGGCACTACACCGTGACTTGAACGGCGTCCTCAATCGCCGTCTAAAATAGAGATGATGGATGCCCGAACCGGGACCGGAACCCGGCACCATAACGTCGCCCTAATGAGACAGCGGTGCTCGTAAAACCCATCACATGCGCGTGCACGTGCATCCAGTCACCGTGGCAATCGGCGAGCGGGGAACTGCCACCCAAACTGAGCAACCCGACCGTCGAGTTTACGATCCGCACCGCGCAAGGGTCCAAGACACCGTGACACAATGTCACATGTCGCCAGCGTTTGTTCTCGATCTCTCGAAATCGACGTCAATAGACTTTATACTGTGAGAGAACATACTGCGTTGCACCCATAAAATAGGGTCTCTAGCCATGCCTTCCTGTGTTAACTGCCACCATCGCCCCTGGCGGAAAAGTATGCTCTCCCAGTAAATAGAGTGTAGAGTGTATACTGTGAGAGAGCATACTGCGTTACACACACCCAATAGGCTCTCTAGCTATGCCTCCCAATGCTAATTGCCACCATCGCGCCTGGCGGAAAAGTATGCTCTCCCAGTAAACAAAGTGTATAATCTAAAGAGGGCTAGAGGGCTATGGAGGTGGTAATCGTATTAAAATGTTGTAAAATAGTTAAACTAACATTTTTAGAATCTTACTACTTCCATGGCCCTCTTAAAACATATTAATCCATAAGAGCACAGGGAATCAGTACCATAAAGAGGTCTATGGAAGTGTTAAGCTTATAAAAGTGTGAATATTATAGTCGGGGGTTTCCAGAGCCTTTTGATGGTTTAAGGTGCTCAACGGTTTTGCTCTGTTGATTTTGTGATTTTTGGTCTGAAATGAACTTCTGGTCTCAACGTTTCGGCTTAGTTCAGGGCCATCTTCAAGAGAGTGCAGTGTTATAAGTGAGTCACTTCCATGGCCCTCTTAATTAATTTTCATCCTTAAGATCAAATGAAGCAAGGGCCATACAGATGGACTTTGACTGGAGGTTTCGTATAAACACTCATACGCGCAGGGCCGTATCAATAAAATGCACGCCCCTTTTCATAGCTTTCACGTGTGACGTCACGCGGCTGTCGATGTTCAACAGTATGGCCGCTAAACCACCCAGCTAACGCGTACGCTCCGTGACCCCCAATAGCATATTGGATATCAATCCACATAATAGCAGCTTCTCTTACACCTTTCGGCTGAACTCGAGTATAATTCGATGTTACCTTGCACCTGGGTCAAACAGCGGCCACTATGAGAAGTGAGGCTTTCTAGTTTAGGACTACTATAGGAAGTGTCAGATGGAAGGGAAGCGAAACGGGAAAAACGTGCCTCCGATCCGGGAATCAAACCCGCGACCCCTCGATTTCCAGTCGAGTGATCTTTCCAGCTGAGCTAATCGGCACACGTCTCTCTCGCTTCGCTGGGTGGGTAAGGCTCCGACTCCCGGATCGGAGGCACGTTTTTCCGTTTCACTTCCCTTCCAGGGGCTATAATGTTGATTAAAGTGGTCTCGTGAAAATTGTGAGGAGGATGCATTGCAGGTGCCTCCCCCCCCCCCCCCCCCCCCCCCCCCGCGCCCCTTACTACCATCACGTTGGAATGCGTCCTATACAGTAACCTCCGTTCTGCATTACCTATATTATAGTCTGCTTTAGTTAGGAGTGCACGGAAGTAGAGGTGGTTACGTTTATCTTTATTGAAATCACTGTTTATTTGACAGGACTCGGGTTTTCAACCCCTGTTGACTTAGCCGCTGACGTGTCGTGTCGTGTCGCGTCGTGTCGCGTCGTGTCGCGTCGTTTCGTGTCGTGTCGTGTCGTGTCGTGTCGTGTCGTGTCGTGTCGTGTCGTGTCGTGTCGTGTCATGTCGTGTCGTGTCGTGTCGTGTCGTGTCGTGTCGTGTCGTATCGTGTCGTCACTTGTGTCGTCTGCCGAGACGTCGAGGTAGGTATGGACGACGGCCAATCGCGGGACAGTTAATCGCGATCGTAAATCCCTGGTGAGCGGTGAGTCATCCATGGGACCGTCGCCACCGCCGCCGGGACGTCGCGTTCTTTTGTTTTATGTCAACTGCGGCCAGTTTGATCTTTGACATTCTTGCTCAAAATGATGTCGAAACGTCTCCGTCTCATGGCGCGATGTTGTTGAAATGGATGGAACCGCGTTGCTTGACGACGGCGGCGCAGCCCGGCATCACAGTATACAGTATCACGCCGGTACCTCACAGGTTTCTCAACCCTCGGCAAGTTCCCTGTTTTGTACACCACAGCCACCGTGTTAAGCCCCAATAGGCCACTTGCAAAATGCCATTCCAGAGACGATAAAAATTTGTTTGACAATGCATTTCTTATGAGAATACGTTTTGATTTAGCCTTATTGACTCTGGATTAAGCCTTTTTGAATGTTGTCTATTTACCTTCAATCTGAGTTCTCCGCATGGCAGTTATGCCATTAAAAATGGTTGAAAATGTGTAGAAATACCCAGAATGGTACGTTTGACATCTTCGAAAAAAGCTCACATCACATGTGAGCTTAAGTGACACATCACAGCTTAAGTGACACAACATCATGACAATAATGATTCTAAATGCGTTATTTGTAAGGCACGAATTTAACGGATTTGCTGTACCAACAATTCAATTAAACAATAATTTAGGTTTAGAATCAAATTGCGCTAACGCCAGAGTTGCTGTCAAAGGGTTGCTTTGCTTGCCTTCGGCATTCAGGTTGTAAAATCTCGCTAGCATGGGTCTGTCTTCGAGTCGACAACGAACTCCCCGACCCTGCGGTCGCATAGTGGGGGAAGAAAACGAGGGAAAAACGTAGGTAAAAACTGCTCAAGATCGTTCCGAGTCTACCTTATGTGTTCGGAAGGCCAGTAGTTGAGACAATTTTATACAACATTGGCTGTATGTCCCGCGAAAACCCTCGCTGTGGCGATAAAAGTTGCTCCGTCTACCATGGGTGCTTAATTCTCATGTGCAGAAAACGATCCAGAATAGAATAGACGACTTAGACGGCTTATTCCAAGTCAATTAGGCTAAATAAAACGGCATCCCCATTAGAAATCCATGGCCAAACAACGTTTTATCGTCTCTGGAATGGCCCACAACATCATTCAGCCATAAGCAAACGTAACCAGCATCATTCAGAGGGTCATGGAAGTGGAAATCTTACAAAATTTATTTTGTGGGGGACCGTACACCTCATTTACTGGGAGAGCATACTTTTCTGCCTGGGGTGATGGTGGCAATTAACACAGGAAGGTATGGCTAGAGAGCCTATTTGGTGGGTGTAACACAGTATGCTCTCTTACAGTACAGACTGTAGTCAGAGTGAGAAGGTAGATTTTGGGATCCAAGGGGCCACATGTATTGGTCTAAGGGGAGAAAACAAATGATTTAGAACCAATTTTGAGCGAGAAAATTCAAACTGCGATTCGCAATTAAAACAAGCAACACTTACTTCAGAGCGGGTGGAGGCTATGGGGAGAGACAGGACCCTGGCAGAGGACGGTATTTCGCGAAATCGCCGAATCACCGCAACCTCACGCGCGAATATCATCCGTGTCATCACGCCGACCAGAAGGGGGCGACGCACCCCTGCGTTGAGCGAGAGGTGCGAACGAGCGGATGTCCGCGCGGCCCGCTTTGCGCGGAGCATCTTCGGAGGCGGCGCTAGGTAGCCGTCGTCTCGGCCAATCAGCTTGCCGGATATTTCGGGTGTTCGCCTGGCATACCGCTTGACAAGACAGCCGACGAACGGTTCGGAACGGGAGTCAGTCTGCGATCAACTTGCTTGCTACGAGCGTACCGCTCCCAAATAACGCTCCTCTCAACCCGAGCCCGCTTTTTGCCTCGAAAACCACGATTTTTTGCTACTTTCAAGTCTCAATTTAGTTTTTTTTCAATTTTTTTGTTACGAGCTAGCCCTAAAGTGAAGTGATCCGTGTGCAGTGACCGACAACGACGCTTTTGTTCCCCGAATCCAAGAAGTGGTTTCCACGGCGATTTTCTTGGGGTCGCCTTTCATCAATAAACTTCTTTCAACGTGTCACCGATCGTTAATCAGAATCGAAATGCACCTAAAGGCCGAGGAAAATTGCTATCACGACGCCTCCCCTTCGCCAACCTCCTACGACTTCCCATCGTCCACCTACAACGCGCACGGCCTCATCGACCTTAGCCGTTCATCACATCCCGCTTCCTCCCCGGGGCCCACATCCTTCCTGCCGTTCTACGCCACCCCGTCCTACCCCCGACTGCACTACGAGGAGCCATCGTCGTCATCCTCCAAGCCGGACGACTTCCGACGCTTCGCCAAGACGACATTGCCGTCGAGGAAGCGACGCCGGGTAGCCGCGTTACAGCCGTCGAGCGACGAGGAAGGTGACAGCAAACGGCTGCGCAAGGCTGCGTCATTCGAGGAGCTGCAGTCGCAGCGCGTGATGGCCAACGTGCGAGAACGGCAGCGCACGCAGTCGCTGAACGAGGCGTTCTCGTCACTTCGCAAGATCATCCCGACGCTGCCCTCGGACAAGCTGTCCAAGATCCAGACGCTGAAGCTCGCCTCGCGGTACATCGACTTCCTCTACCAGGTGCTGCACCAGGAGGACGGCGACGACGTCGACGACGACTCAGGTGAGTCAAAATCTTACATGGTGTTCAGATGAACACCCGGGACGTGCGCACCTAGTGGTTAGTTTGGGCATAAACTCACGGAAATCCCGCTTACCCGCCCATTTCCATGTGAAGACTACGTTGAAGTACTTACTTAAGAGTGGTCGATTTGAACCAGAATTGGTTGTCCAAAAAGGTCCAAAAATGGTGTTTTTAACTAGCTGTACGTAGCTTCAGATTTTTACTTCATATGCGTAGAATCACTTCAACAAATCATGTGTATTTCAATTTTTTCTTATGGGTACAGTCACTGGCACAGACCCCAACCTCCCCTCATTTTGTCTCGGTCGTCGTGTTAAGTCTGCCCCCCTTTTTTTGTGGAAATTGAAAAATTTTGAGCTGAAGTCGGTTTACCTACATTTTCCCAATCGCTAACGCAACCATACCTATGTAGGAAGGGACATTTGATAGGCAGATAGAGAGCTTGTTCACAAATCACATTATGCCTCTATGTTACCCAAAGGCAAGATCCCCGAGCTCACCAAGAGAATGGACTCAAAAAACTGAGAAACGACTGGGCTGATTTCTAAGAAATCCACTAAAACTTTAGAGTACGCCACGTTTACGTCTCCTAAACGTATGTGTTAAATGCAGGGGCGTAGCCGGGCAGTGCCGGGGCAGTCGGGGCGATTGCCCAGGGGCCCAGAGGTTTTTGCCCGATGGAAGGCCCACGAGCATGGGACTCGTGAGCCCCCCCATCGGCCCCCTGGTAGAGGAAAATCTTGTGGCCACGTGCTGCGCTCGAGCCGCCCGACGCGCAACCCACGTCAATATGATCTTTTTGCCGAAATAACAAGGAAACTGCATATGAATTCCAGTGAAATTTGCTAGATGGTTCTGGTTAGTATTGCAATGTATTCAACATGGACAATAAACATGACCATGCTCTTATACCTTCCCTTTAACTGGAAATAATTTGAGACTCCACAGAAAAATACTAGGTACTACTTATCAATAGTATGTACTACTAGCTATAGCTAGCCGTGCTTGGTTAAATTTACGTTGCCTTTGCCCGTTGCCATACTACCTTTTGTCGGCGAAAATTACCGAATTCGCGATATTTCTTCGGGCTGGTGTGCTTAATTTTACCATTCGTGGGAAAAATGCATTCAAATAATAAAGTTGGGAGTTAGTAGTCACTAAACCTCGAGTGACGGCTGCGCTGAGAGTTTGGGTTGAGATCAGTCACTACGCACAGACTGTGCAAATTATAATTTTCATCTGTGACTATATGGCATGACTTCGATTTCAAAGCCACTAAGCAGGGCCCAAAACAGACGTCTTAAAAGTGACAAAGATAAAAAATAAGCATGAATCCAAAAATGTGCAGTTATTTCGTGTCGCCAATAACGAGTTTACCGGCGGCGGCATCAAAATCGAACAAAGATATCCAAAGTGTTACTGTTAGTGAATATAATTTAGACTTGACAAAAGATACCAATAACCTTGAGGAACCCCCTATTGGCACTGGAAATGTATTTGTGACTGTGCACTGCAAGACCAAATAAAATGAACATAATATAATGTATATGCTATTTTTTATTCGTTTAATCTAAATCAATACTATAGCTTTTATTGTTAATTACGTTATAATAAAGCTTTAGAATAACGTAATTATTATTCCAAAATCCCAATTACATCGATCAATGTGCATGTCTTTCGCTTAGATCCGCTTTGGGCCATTCGATCAAACAAATTGAGCACGGTTAAAGAGTTGGCTCATTTCCTCATTGTCGAGAATTGCTCGATATCTTCCAGCTTCCCTGACGTGTGTACAGCCTGTCTTCTGTTTTTGACATTACCCGTCACGGTAGCCACGGCTGAACGATCTTTTTCGAAACTGAAGCTGATCAAATCGTATCTTATAGGAGCACTATCGGGCAGGATTGATTGAGGAGCTTAGCATCAATTTCAATTAAAGTTCAAATGGCACAGAAAATAAATTTTGAAGAGATTATTGATATTTTTGCTGATAAGAAAACTCGGAAAAAGAATTTCCGTTGGATGCTGATTTTGAAGATCACGATTGCAGCACTGTGCTGAGCCGACGTGATATATAGCCACTGTGCCATTGAAAATTATATTTTATTAGATGACTATTTTTGTTTTTTCAAATTATAACCATATTTAGTTCAATACCTATTTTCTTCATAGTTTTCCGATATTAATTTTGTGCGAGCAAGATTCATGCTTGTTTCCTGAACTTGATTTCATTTGCTTTGGGCTTACTTTTCAAGTTACCATCACAAAAGGAACCTGGCTATAAGATACAATTCGTTTTATAGGTAGGTACTATACCTATTACTTGAATGTCATTCATTGATCATTATATTTTATATTTATTATTGAATCATGAAGAACTGTTATTTTTAATTAAGTATTATAGGATATATATTTTTTCTAATGCATCATTATTAGCAGCACTCACATGTTAACATTAAACAAGATTTGTGTAATACAGGCTTGTTACAACTGTCAAAAATTTCTTAAATTCTGGGGGGTGGGAGGGGGGCACGACTGAATCTTGCCCCGGGCCCATGAATACCTAGCTGTGCCACTGGTTGAACGGATAACTCGGTTGGTAATAACGCCCTAATTGACACACATAGTATCGTGGCTAACGACGTGGTGTCTTAGCATGATATATAAAGAGACCTTTCCATGAAAAACGCACCCATAAGTAAACTATATTACAAGTCGACAACTTGAAAGAGATTGAAGATCTTGTTCTTGAAATGGAATTTGAGAAGTTCATCCGCGGTGTCTTCAAGTAATTCCTTGTCTAAGTGAACTTTTCCATAAATACGGTTTGATATTATCTATAAACGTAAAAAGAGAATTATCAAATAGTTGAAAGGAATTGAAAACTGGGAATGGCACAGGTAGTTAAATTGCTTTAAAAACAACAGCAACATACTTTGAAAAATATTAAAATCACTTCAAAAATAACATACTAGCCGTGTTAATGGCTTTACATTTGTAATCCGTGTACTAGCAGGACACTTTTTTTTGTTACCTAGCCATGCCGTGCCTGTCGTTGGCTTACTGGATTATTCTTAGAAGACTGTAAATTGCACAACAATTATGAAGTATAGTTGCTTATTTTTATTTTTGAGCGAAGCATATTACATGTGTTTTAATCTCGTTCAAAATGCTTTGGTTCATTCGGTTAGGACTGCTGGTAAGCAATAAAGTGACATAGACTGTACGACATCTTGGAAGTTAGAGCTGACCACTACCAGCGACGCCAACCATTGCAACGTCATGTCTTGCTTGCAGACGCCATGAGCAACGGCTCGTTCAGTCCCGGTCAAGGAGGCTCCGGTCGGTCAGGCGTCGCCCCCTTGACGGCGTCGTCGTCCTGCTCCTTCGTCGCCCACGAGCGACTCAGCTACGCGTTCTCCGTCTGGCGCATGGAGGGCGATTGGAACAACCAGTAGAGTCGACGGCGTCCTCTCGAGGTGAGTTACCGTTTGTCGCCCTCCACCCTCCGGCGTAGCCGGCGTGAATTGACAAAGGGCGACTGTGTAGCTTAGAACTCTCGTGTGACGGGCCAATAAACAAATGCAGTCGCTTCGAAGCTTGTCCATCATGCATCCAGGAAGCAGAGAAAAACAAACGCGCTTTGATCTCGAGTTAATCTTAGGCGCCGGGCCTTAAAGAAGCCTTCTTTGAATAACTCATATTGAAAACAAAATCCGATCGCGATCCATCGCCTCTGAAAGCCCGTGTCACGTGACTCGAAATCTTCCCACAGCCTCGCGGATCGTGTTTGTTGCTTCAGTGGAAACAAAACAGAGCTGCGTCCATTGGCGGCAAAAACTATCACATTTTTTGCTCTCTAAATTCGAAACCCAATCCTCAACGTCGCCGTGGGTCTAATGAAGCGCCAGCCCCAAACGAGCATTCGCGATGACCCTTTCGGTCGACGCGGTCGTGTCATCGCCTCGACCGCGAACTCGGAAAAACAGTTGCACGCGCTTTCCCTGACTTTCCTGACGTCGTCGTGGTCGCCTGTGGCATCCTGGTCGACCGGGAGCAAAAAGCGAAGACAGCTGAGCGTCGGGAACGCGATTCTCACGGTCCCCCGGTGGCTCATCTTCCCTCCTGCTGCAGCTGTTTCGTATGAGTTTGACGCATCTTAGTCACCGTGACTGACTTCCAGTCACTTAGATTCCCACAATCGGGTGCAATACACGCCCATCTAGATCGTTAAGACTTTTAACCGCTATCGCCAACCACGACTAGGATGATGACGTACGCTACCGCAGAAGGCTGTGAATCTTGCCCGACACCATGTTTGTCTTTTGTTCCAGGTGCTGTGTGGACCAATGGGGCCATGGATAGGGCTCTGCCGAATGGACCAGTCTTGCATTGTCACTCGTTTGCGGAATCCTGGCGCCTTCTTGTAAATATAGATGTCGCGTCAATGTGACTGCATTTTGTATCAAGATTCTGTCCTGGTTTTCTTTTGTACCAAAGCTTTTTCGACCGGGGCGGACTGTACATATATTCCTGTATAAACGTGTACAAGAACAAATCTGTCTTCGCTGCGGCTATTTTCGGCATAATTCCCGCTAATTTATGAATTCTGTACTCTGCAAGATCTTGCCTGCAGTGGAAACGAGGAGATAATAATAATTAATATTTTCTTAATCGCTGGCTCGTCCTGACCGATTTATTTCGCTGCCTGTCACTGCCAACCAGATTCCTTTGAGCCGAACTCGGGATTTCGTACCAGGAAACCGTTTGTCAGTCGGCATTTGTCTCCCGTTTCCTTCGCTCCCACACCGAGATGTCGTCCCGTCTCCGTTGCCCTTTCGTGTATTCTGTCCCCCTTTCTCTTTCAGCGCGAGCATCGTCCCGTCTCTATGTGCCAACTGCCAATCCACGACGCAGATCCGTTTCAATAACCGAAACGCATGGAACAAGAACGATCGAGAAGATTTCAGGGAAAAAAGTACTATTCTAAATATGTTTCGAAAATACTGCGTTGTTTTAAGAAGGCTGTGGAAGGCTGGCAAGGTATGTTTGCGAAGGTTTTAGCTCGCTGATCGTATCTGACACTTTTTACGTCCTAAAATTGATCTAAAATTCTGGAAAAAAACCGTGCATGGAGAAAGAGTAAATAGCCATAGCTTCGTGTCTACATGTTTGGATTTCCTTGGAACCATGCATTTTTTAAAGTATCTCATTTAAGCACCGTTTGGAAATTATTTGAGGCTAGGCTCTATACAGATTGGGCTGTGCTTTAGTCAGGTACCTCTATTTATTCTTTTTCAATACACTGGTTTTTTCCTAATCTTTTGCGCACTTTTGGGGCACCAAAAGCGTCTTATACGGGGAGCGCTAAACCGATAAAACGGAGTCAAGAACAATGGCCAAGATTGTTAAGTTAAAGATGACAGATAAAAAAAAATACCGAGAGGAATTATTCAGACAAAATTGTCTAGGGAAGTGACAATTCTGCAAAGGACCCATTCCAATTTTATAAATCTGCATTAAACAAAGAGTCGGGTATGTTTCTTTCCAATCAAGTACCAGGTAGATAGGTAGGTATGCCGAATAGCTATGCGATGGCATTACAAAGGCAATCACAAACAAATGTACACGTAGTCATTGCGGCTCCGGTTATTGGAAATTTATCCGAGTTGGAACAGGGTATCAGAAAGCCGATCAGCTATGCGTGATGTTCTCCCTTCGTATGCACTATAATCAACAGTTCTCTCATCAGTGCTATTGACCGCGCAGAGATCGACCGGCATTTCGCGGAGCGGGATACAACAACAACAACTTGGCATTTACCCAGCGGTTGATTTGTACAGAAAAGGTGCGCAAGCACTCATATTTGATCGAAATATGGAAAAAACACAAAAACGGACACTTCTGGACACAGAACACCGTCCTATCGGAATGTATACAAGTCCCAATGAAGGTTTGCTTGAAATCAGTATAGGTAAGCCAGGTAGAGGCTGAGCATGGCTTAGAAAGCCATACGCTTAGGGAAGCTACCTAATGATGAAAAACCAATTTTCTTATCAATGGGGTTTCAACAAAACATATCAACCGTGCATACTGAATATTTGTTCACTCTCCCATTAGATTTTGTCACGATGGCAGCAGAACCATACTGACAAAGCAATAGTACTGGATGTTCGTATTTCCCATTCAGCTATTCCCGACAGGAAAATTCAATTATCTCCTAAAGAATCCCTGAATCTTTAAAAAATGTTTAAGATGTATACAAGTTTTTTAATAATAATTTATCACAAAAAATAACAGAAATATCTTTGGAAAACGCTATTAGTGTCACCAGTAATATTATTCCTATCTGGACCAGCTCGATAAGTTTTGTTAACAGTTGGCACCTGTGCTCTTAGTGTGGTCATCTTTAAAAAATTTCAGTGTACACATTACAGTTATGGAGTTAAAATCTGCCAAAATCATAAGTAAACACTTGAAATAGTAACTTAGTAAGGCATCCATAAAATTATTGTAAAACGTAGCACTTTGGTAGGTAACTTGAAAATAGTGAATTAGCAATGGTAAAACAATTGGGCACAGCAAAACTTGTGCTATATGGAGGCCAAAGAACAAAGGTTGCATTGGCGCGAGTGGCGCATCCTCTTCGAGGTTTTTTACACAATCTCCCTCCAGACTCCTTGCGAACCATAATATTATTATTTTCCTCATCGCTACATCAGATTAACGAGCAATAAAAACTTAAAATCATCGATTCACTCGCAGCATAAACATCGAGTTCCGCTGCAGGACTGAACGCATGGACTGAACGAAGTTTCCAGCGTCGACGCAGTCCTCCACGAGTGAATGTTTTAAATTTTAGGGGCATTTTATTGTAAAGTCTTGACTAACACGGCCTGTTTACATCAAAAGAAAACGTTTTGTGATGCCTACGAACCCGAAAACAGGTCGAATCCTCTTCCAACTTCCAAATGACCGTGCACAGTTGGTAATAAATCATAGGCTAAAAAACAAATGTAAACAAAATGCTATCAAGAGACAAAGAAATAAAACGAACGAGATCGACGCACACTCTTTCACGTGTCGACTTGATGGAGGCAACACACATAATAACTAATTATCTTTTTGCGTTCGTCTGATATTTCCAAATCGCCCGCTTGAGATTTTCACGAGTTCAACCGCGAGGGGGCTGTCGCCCGTTTCGCCGTCCAGCTGCAGACGCCGTCTCCGATTTGCAACGACGAATCGAGAGGGCTGTGCAGGAAGCTGTCAGACGGCGAGCGACGCCGACGTCGCCGACCAACAATCCGCTTTGTCCCGCGGCCAATCGCGATGAGTTACGGCCGTCGAGACGCCTCGTTGCCACGGTGATGCACGGCGTCGGCCGTCGGGCGTCTCGCCAACACAACGTGACCGTGACGTGACGTCGCGACGCTGGGAGAGAGTCGGAGTCAGGAGCAAACAAAAGAGGTGAGTTGAAGGTTGAAGGTGAAGAGGTTGAAGAACAGGAACGTTATGACCATAACCAGTAATCGATAACTGCATTGAAAGTCGCGTTCGAGAGTCACAATTCTCAAGCAGATTATTTTATTTTAGCGTTTCAGAAAAGCTCGAGTTATTTTAGGTTATGTGCGCGTTGAATTAGAGGAGAGATATTTAGTGTGCAGGAACAACACACCAATCGCAGAATGCGTCGTTAAACTCACGCTGAACCGCTTCACAAACGGAGTATTGAGATCTGAGATCGAGTATAATATAAAGTCTACCAGGTACTTGACTAAAGTCTATGTCAGAATACTTTGCCAGCAATCCTAACTCACTGTAACGATATTTAGTTAATTAAACCATTTAAAACGAGATAAAAACAAACAAAATTACTCGATTGTTAAATGAAATGACAAAATACACATTAATAGTCGTCATGCTAATTGCGATAGCCTGTAGGGACCTAAAAAGACTCTCAGGGCCGGTATTACAATGATCTACCTAACGTCTAATCTAGTTACCCTCCTGATCATAGGCGTGCGCAGGGTGAACACTTAGGTACGGTACAGAAAAAAAATCACAATTTGCTTAGATGGATTTCGGAGCGCTTTGTGCCGAAAGGGAGCTCAAAACAGGGCGTGCCAACAAATTTTATTCAACGTCACTTTTAGAGCAAATCTACGCGCTTGAGACAAAATTTAGTCTGATCATTTTCTGGGTCTACAAATGCCTTTTGAAAGACTTGATTAGAAAAAAATGACAATCATCCAATTTAGTCGAACAAAAACATTTCGCACCTAAACGACCAAACCGTTATATTTATCTCCCATTCTGTGATTTTATTCAGAGATAAACGAAACAATCATAATCATCCAAAACCCTTCTGATTTCTGCGTACACATGAAACTCTATGTTCCCTGTACCATACCCATACTGAGCGTTTTTTTTCCGTAAAATAAATAAGAATTGGTCCTCGAAAAGTATCGCTTTTGAGAACGTAGGCTCAGTTTTGCTAGACACAGCTTAAAAAAAGAACTGACTACTGGCTTTGCTAACAATCCACGAGCTGGATAGCACCTGGCAAGAAATTATTTCCAATTCACTTTTATTTTGAAAAAAGGAACATTTGCCGACAAGAGTTAGCAATTAACATGCATCGACGATTGTTTGAATTTACTTCTAAGAAAATATAAATGTGCTCGGGCTAAAATATTATTGGTATAAGTGCATTTCTATGACTGGAATCATCAAAAGCATTTTGCCGTCCACAGTAGAATGACTTATACAAGAAAAATAATAATTAGTGTTAGGTATTTGGGTGAAAGTCTAGGAAACAAACAGTCATAGCAAAAAGGGTGTTGGGTAAAACATTGTACAATTCCTAATCCTTTGAGAATAATGGCATCATTAAGGTATGTTATAATTTCTGGTAGTGGCTAGCTGCAGCATAGCTTTGGTTTGTTTGACAAGCCACTTGGAGGACATTAAATGGTTGATTGGGTAGGTAAAGAGCGAGCGAGCGAGCACGCTGTCGTTGAGGTATCCTCCATCCGTAGTTCTCTTTCATGGAAGTGTCATTGCAGGCGATGGAGTATTAAAAAAATTAAAAACCAAAAATATAAGAATTACAAATATCTTAGTTACGGCACGGGCCGTATCGGCCGCCCCTGTGCGCAAGCCTATGCTCCTGATAGCAGTCATGCTAAAGGACAGGAAATAACATTTCACCTCGTACCTTATCCTGCCACTGAAGCACTAGCCAGACATTGTAATTTAGGCCCTAAGCAAAACAAAATAGCCTGTACACACTTTTGAAGTACACTCGTCCCTACATACAACATGTGGGCGCCAACTTCACGCATCTCTTCGCCAGGGTAGTTTTTCATCAGGGTGTAGAGGGATGGGAGGGGGGGGGGGGGTTCTATCATTGGTTTATGCATTTCCATTCCTTGCACCAGATTCTAGCGCTGCTGGCAAAGTTTGTGGAGTTCAGAGATGACAAACACATGCGTCAACACTGTAAAGTGCCTCTCTTTATTAAACCAAATTTTTGGCTTATACTAAACACAGCTTTTACTGTTTTTTTCCACACTCTTGGGTTACGAGCTAACTCTAAAAAACAAATTAATTTCTCTGCCTTTGATTGGTTGTTGCTAGGGCATTTAACTCAACTCTCACTCTAACTCGGAGTTGAGAAGGTGGTCAAACTGACTCACGTAACAATTAGAAAATCTTAAGAAATGCAGTCGCTGGCATATATTTAAAACTTTAAAGCGACTTATTTCTTTGACATTTCATGGATCGTCGCATGGATGGTAAAAGAACCCATCCACATTTAAACAATTACCACATAATCACAATTGGATAGTCTGAGGCTTAGCCATGGTTGAATTTTTTTATGCGTTTAACGTTGTTTGCTCTGTTTTGAATGTCTTGCGGCCCTGAACAGAGCCTTAATAAAAACAGTGATTGGCGAATGTTTAAAAACCACATCTTATAAAAAAATAAGGTAGGTATAATATGAAAGTAAATAATATATCTTATATATTTCTGCCTGTGGACGCCCACGATGCCGCTGACATTTTACTATGTTGCAAGCCAGGGCCAATTTCTTTCATAAAATATTCGGAGGATTCCCATGTTATGGCACACGAGGCGTCAAAGGAATGCGGAGAATGCGTAACATCCAGATCTATTTCTCTGTATTATTTACGGACGGAGTGTTGTTTCTGGATCACAAATGTCCATTTACTTGTAATTTATGCCTCTTTTTTTACTGAAGTTATTTCATTTTTAAAGTACACTTCTGGACACAAAAAACTGTCCACTCGAAATATTTACAAGTCCTAAGGAAGGTTCGTTTGAAAATAATGTATGTAAGCCGGCTAAAACCATGCAGTATACCATATGTTTTGTGGGCCTATGCTTCGATATGATAAACCAGTTTCCCTTATCAGTTGATGCCTGCCCTGTGAAATGAGGATCGACCAAGCTAACAAATGTCATCTCGCAAGTTTTACACACCGATCAGTACGCCTCCACTGACCTATAACTCGTAATTTGGGAGATATAGAAATAATACGAAAACTCCCTGCGTCTTCTCTTTACAACAAACACGTTTATGTCATCATTTTTTCAGTTTTTTGGAAAAAGTTGGTTACCAGAGTGGGATTTAATTTAATCTTTATTTAATTGTTTCTGTTATCTCTTAATCAAGCTAGTGGTTTGTTCCGAGACCCGACCTTTTTGATGACTGTAGGTTACCTCGTTCTGGTGGGTCGGATATAAAGTAAGTACGGGAGATTAGATGATTAACGATGTCGATTATTACGATGCAGCGGGGCAAAATCAAAGGATTGTCATTTTGATTATTTTAGAATCGAAGTATATGCCTAGATCATCCAATAGAAGGTAAATGTTTTTCAATTATTACTATCAACAGTAAATAATTATTATAGTTACAGCACGGGTCT
>QKMV01000044.1:0-38680 GCA_003287335.1 Lednia tumana
CACTTTCCCCACCCAAACGCTCAGCAGTGAATCTGCATGCTACAGGGCAGTTACGTAGATGTTATGGATTTTTAAATTTAAGAGCTCATCTTTTGTGCAAAACGTGTTCCAAAAGTAGTTTCTCTGTTTTCTTTTCCCAAACGCCGTTGAGCATCTTCGCTGAGCCGCGCTTTTGTCCGAACTTATCATTTCTCCTTCAACGCTGTGTCGCGCTGACAGTGCGATCCAGAGTGGATCAACAATAACTAAAGTGCTGTATTTAGGCATCCATTGCCCAAGGGAAAGTTGGGCAAATTGGCCCCGGGGTTGCGGCAGAGCCTAGGGTGGCAAAAATTACTTACGTATAATTCTGTCTAGAAATCGGAAATAAATGTCGAGAAAAGGGAATTTCGATTAAATAAGAAAGGAAACATATTTTTAAAAAAAACTGTTAATAACTGGGTTAAACTGCTGAAAACTTCACTGATACTAAACTGCATAGTTATTAACAGTTTTTTTTTAAACTATAGTGCTGAAATTAGTCAGGAGATATGAGTCTCAAAAATTTTATAAGGAAACATATTGTTTACCTAAAGGTACGGTATTATAGGAGAGTTCGGAAAATGGTATTTTAATTCCGACAGCCATTATTGTAAGCGAAACTTTTGATATCAACAAAGTCAATGATCCCATACAGAAGATTTGGAAGAAAAATCTTGTAGCACATTGCGGCCAACTCAAAACAAACATTTATTCTGATTCGTCCTTAAAAAAAATTGAGTACCTTCTTAGAGGAAGGAACACACAGCATTTCAAATTTGGCCCATGGCGCGCAAAAAAGTAAATCTGGCTCTGAAAATAGCCACAAAGAGAATTCAGCGCAAAACAATAAAGCATAAACTAGAAACTATAACAACGTGGTACCTACGTCCTAGACAAGAGCCTGTCCTAGCCTGTCCTAGCCTGCCTTACCATGTTATAAGCCGACTCTCCTGACCTAGCCTAGGGAGTCAGCGACTCATTGGAAGCTCGTCCTAGTCACGCTGCCTATGACGACACCATCGGACGACTCCCGTGTGACTTGACAGCTGACAGAGTCCGTCTACTCGTGGTCTAGCCTGGTCTAGCCTGGTCAAGCCTGGCCTAGGCGCGTTCGAGCTATCCTCTGCACTCCGCACTCCGCATTCCGTACTGCACTTCATCCGCAGTACATCGGCGACATCCTCGAGAGGCAGACGGAGACGGACGCAGCTGACATCCGACCGTCCGACAGTCCGTCAACAGTCCATTATTTGGACTTTTTACAGCGGATTCATCCGTTGGGAAATCTTCATTGGAATAATCCTCAAGCTTTGCGATCTACGGCAATTTGTTTTGCTGTATTTTGTTCAAAGTATCAGTTAAAAAAGCAAGCCGGGAAGATTTTCGATAAACGAAATATATTCGTGACCCATCACCGATCTAGGCAAACTTACGTGGAAGTTTCGAACAGTAACCCTGTTAAAAGTAACACCAAATCGGAAAGATATTCGACGAATTAGTTTTGGTGAGCGTCACGCATCTGGGAAAACTTTTGCAGGGAGTTCCGCACAACAGCTTTCTTGCACAGTGAACCCGCGACGCGGAAAAACGTCGCGCACTTGCTGAAACAGTTTCACTCGCTACCTGTTGTCCCTCACGGCCACGTTTCCCTCGCCGGGTTTTCCTCTGCGCGCCGCGTCGACTTTCCCGGCGCTATTTCGGGCCCGTGCGCGCATCGGCGAGCGCACGCACGGACGCACGCAGCCTCCGCGCGGTGGCGTGCCGGTCCACGACAGGACACGTCCAGTCGCAACGAGGCGAGGCCGCCGCGAACATATCACGCATCCTGCACCTGAAATCTATTCGCTCGGTGCAACGGCGACGGCATGAACGCGGCCTGCAGTTTGTGACTTGCATCGCCTTGCATTCGACGCACTCGACGACGCCGACATGGGCTGTGTGCAGTCGTATTTCAGAAAGGGTTCGTATGATCTACTCGCAGGTATCGTTATTACAATTTGCGGGTCGCTTCGTGCGATCCAAAGCATGGTCTGAATCGAGTGCTGCCGAAACGCTTCCTAACATGGGGGCATGCGGGTGAGACGGTTCGTCGTGCCAAACGCACTCGCGGGGTCGACGGCGATGGACTCTGATTGAGCGAATCAGATTGGATGTGCGATGCATGATTGGTGATTGCCGATTGGGTTTTGATCCCATGCCAGCGAGGCGCCGTGCAGGGTCGTTAAAATCAATTACTACAAGTAGCGGATTTCAATTTCATGAGCGGCTCGCGGAGTGTTTGTTAAGTCGGGATTTGTTTTAATCTGAGGTTCGTCTTTTACCTACTGACGAGTAATTTATTTTTGCAAGCGGTGTTCTAGTTTTCAGTGATTCGGGAAATGACGCTTTTCTAAATGGGTCGGGAATTTAATTTCGCAAGTGATGACGCTCGTACCAACGTGGTTACAATAGCGCTTGTTGCAGGCTGGCGAGGTAGACGAGAAGCCAGTGCAGAATGACTGCTTCTATAAATAACTAAAGCAAACATTTTGTGTCAAATTCAAGAGTAGCCGTTGCCAAATTACAAAATTCCACGTGCAACTGCAGTTAGTATGTCTTTTGGAAAGCATGACTAAAGCTGTAGCTTTATCAGACTATTTGGCAACGACATTTACAGTATCATCTAGCTCATGAATATGCTTTTAATATTAATTAGATTCTTATGCGGTGACTAACAGCACTCGTATTATCTCAATTGCATTCTTACTCTTTGCTGGAGGAAGTGCATATTGTTGTGTGTGCTCGTGTGCTTTTTGTGTGCTCCTGCTAGAGACCGGCGCGTACCGTCAAGTGTGCTGGAAAGTAGAAACCCTCGACGTGCTCATCTCAAAAGAGCGACTCCTGTTTACTCGGGAAAGAAAACACGCTCCAGAACTCGTGCACATGTAATCACATGACTCCCCCATGCATAAATGAATCGTGTTTCGTACGAAAAAACCCCGTTCTGAGGTAGAACTCGATGTTCGTATGTACGTTATTAAGTCCACTTCCCCAAAATAGAAATGTTCACGTGCAATTAGATTACACAATGGGTCTGATATTATTAGTTGCGATCTATGATATCCCATTTCTACCAATATTGATGCGATTTTTTCTACTCTCTTTACACGAAAGTCGTTTTTATGAACTCGGCAGTTTTCGCAACGAAAGCACGCGGCGGCGAGCAAGCTGGTAAAGTCTCTAAAAGCAACGAGAAACTGTCAACATCAATAACAATCCGTTACCCTCAGCCGCCGCGGATTCATTACAAACAATTCCCATTTCAAGCGGCGACTTCTCTCCGTATGTTTTCCGGGGTAAGCAGCTTCACAATGCCGGCATTATTCGGTGTCGACAAGAAGGCAGGCCGGCAGGCCGGCACACGCACCATACGCACAGTGCGTGATAATCAATACGCGGCGAGACGGGCGCTGCTGGGACGGGATGCGAGCGGCAAGACGCGAAGGGGACGTGGGATGCTGCCGTGCCGTGCCAGCGTGGACCGACCAGGGGCGCTCGTTCGGGAGGCGAGGCGAGGGGCTGGATGATGCGAGCTGCGCGGGGGAGAGATTACTGTGCACTCGGTATCCTGTTGCATCGGCTTGATTCAATCACCCGGCGCCGATCTCTGCCAGTGCCGGGGTGTGCTTTAAATCACGGAGATCCCTTTCAACGACTCTCACGTATGGGGTGGTCTCACGTATCGTGTTTCGAATACAGCAACCCCTTTAATGTGTGGAAGGAAATGAAAAGAATTTAAATTTAGATTAAATTCGTTTGGTGTGTTCATACCACTGCTTAGCTGATCATTTTAATTCATTGTTAACTCGCATACCTTAACATGACACCGTGTTAATTACAGGACAACAACACATTTTATGCGATTAAATATCATTCCAGTCCAGCCAATTATCATATAGTTACATTACGATGCACAGCTGTATGTAGTGTTTGATTACACGTTACTTTAGAAGGTACTGATTACAAATGTATTTTTGTGAGTTGTTTAACACTAGAAAATCATTCGCTAGTGATTCCAATGAATCATATCCGAAGAAAATATCGCTCGGTTTTTATAAGGTGATGACATCGATGTTTATTTTAGATTGAGAAAGGCGCAGGTTTGATCGATGGCTGGATGGACTGACTCAAATATCTCTTGAACGCTGCTTCCTTCCATCACGTAAAGTTGATTGACAGATTAGCTATATCTGGACGGTTTGTGGAAAGGCTCACATGGCAAGATGGAAAGTGACACCCAAAGTAGCCATGGGTATGCATTGGGGTTGGGGAGAATCCCGACACTGTGTTTACTCGAAAAGCCTCAGACTAAACAAGGGTAGTGCCTCCATCTTAGCCAAAGCTTCAGTCTGAGCAAAGAATAACACGGATAAGCTGCACGTGAATAAACTCATCGTCGATATGCAAATGGGAACGCGAACGTACAGTACAAGGCAACACGTCACGAGGATTACCGGGCTTCGATTGAAGAATAAGCACCTCGTTGTTTTGGGAGCGTTGCTTGTTTTTACGGAAACAGACTCGGAATGAGGGAATTACGACAGCTCGTTACAAAGTCGTCGACGTATGTGTATAGTGTCATTAGGATTAACGGCCACCACGCAATGCTGAACATTCGAACATGCAATTATATAAACTTGCGAGCTAACAGTTGAAATCTTTGTGTTAAATGTTATGTAAAGCGACTGCCCGAACGGAAACGAATGAAATGTCAGCTGTTGAGACAAAACTGCTGACCGCTCGACTAACGGCCCGTTGTATTTTCGCAGCTCACAGCGCCGGTCTGTCGCCCTCCTCGACGCAGGCGTCCGAGAATGCCGGCCTGATTCCCGACATGCCGACCGAGCCCGTCAAGCACATCGCACAGGAGGACGCCGTCATCACCAGTCAAGATGCCGTCAGGGAGATCACCATCGACTCTAACGGCGCGCCCAAGACAGGGCTGGGCCTCGGACCGGGAGTGGCCGCCCTCGCAGCCTCGACGGGGACCGTCGCCATCCTAGGGGCGACCGCTGACACGACCTTGGATGTCGTGGAAGACGTTAAGCAAGTTGCTGAGGAGGTCGTTAACGATGTTAAAGAAGCGGCAGAGGAGGCAGTGAAAGATGCGAAAACAATAGCGGAAGACGTAGGGAAAGAAGTTGCAGATCTGGTTGAGAGAGTAGAATCTGTCGTTGACGAAATCAAATCACCATCACAGGAAGGTAAACAAACGCCCGAATTAAAAGAAGATAACGCCGTACCAACTTCTCCTATTCAGGAAGTCAACAAGCCATGCCAAGACGCCAAGAAAGATTCAAGTCTTCCGACAACGCCTCTGCCCGAAGACACCAAGTCCGAGGGCAATAAAGACACGAGCTTACCAACCTCCCCAATAACTGAAGACAATATTCCTCCAGTCGACAGTAAGGAGGCTAGCGCCCTCAGCTCTCCAGTTCCTCCAGTCAATAAAGAAACAGGAGAAGCCAAAGAGGAAGCCAGTCTTTCACTCTCTTCTCTTCCTGAAGATAGTATTCCGTCGTCTATCAAAGAGGACGCCGTCGTGACGTCATCGCCATCGTCCGATGAGAAACCGGAAAGCTTGACCGAATCGGACAAGCCGCACGTACAATCTCCCTCGGCGGAACTAGAAAGCAATCTCGTCCAGCACGTGACTGAAGTACTAGAGAAGGCCGCTAGTCGACCAACAAGTGGCGTTAAAGCTGATCTCGCAGAGAAAAAAGAAGCCGAGGTTGCCGATGACACGTTTCCCGATCCACCGCCACCTGAGGTCCAAGAAACAGCGTCGAGGAATGCTGTCGGAGAAGAAGACGAGGCGGAAGGAGCCAAAGTTAGAACCAAGCGCTCGACAGCAGATCAAGAAACGCTCGGCGAGCAGAGACAAGAAACGCCGGCACAATTGCACGAGGAAGATTATCGACCAGCGACTGTAGATGAAATAGAAACTAAGCTAGACGAGGCTGAAGAGACTGTCGGCAAAGTTGAAGCTGAGACAGGATCCGGTCTCGAGGTGGAAGCCGTTCAGGAACCAACCGAGCCGACGGCCGAGAGTTTGGAAGCAGCCGTTGTCGTGGAGACGGTAAGTTCCTTGCGACCCCAAAACCCGCAAATAGAAGTTTCAGCGCCGTCGCGGCCACAAAGCTCTGACGTCGAGTTTATCGGCGCTACCTCACCAGAAGCCGAGGTAAAGCAGCAAGTTCCTGAAACTATCGAGCAAGCCGGGGAAAAAGTTGCAGCATTAACCGATAAAGCTGCGGAGAAACAAGAAACAGCTGAAGCAACTAAAGCCGAGCCTGAGGAAGATGCGCCAGTAAGACCCACCAGCGCCCAAGTCGAGGAGAAAGCCGAAGAAGTCGTCAACGAAGTCGTCGAAGCCGTGACGCAAATGGTAACCACGGCAGCCACCACCATCCAAGCCACGTTCCGGGGACACCAGACGCGGCAGCACCTGCGCAAAATCGCCGACCAGGACGAATTAACCGACGCCTTGTCATCCGAGCTGGACAAGGACGCTGACGTCACGCTCAGCCTCGACGCAAAGTCGTCGGACACGAAGGAAGAGTCGTCGGAGGCAGTCGAAGACTCCTTCCCGCCCCCGCTCAACGACGCCGACAGCGAACTCCTGTCCACGTCCACCGAGATGGAAGAACTGCAGCCTGTCGTCAACGTGACCATCAGCGCCGAGCCCGTCGATAGTCGACCGGAGAGCGAGTCGGAGAAAGTGTCCGAGGGTCCGACGGCGCCGATGGAATCTGAGCTGGAGAGCGTCGAGGGCGTCGTTGAGGAGGCGCCGAGGGCCGCTAGCGTCGTGTCGGAGTCGACGGTGTCCGTGGGGGACTCCGTCGGTGCCGTGAAAGGCAGCGAGACGGACAGCATGCTGTCGGCGAGCGAGGAACATGGAGCTGGTGACGCGGAAGACAAGAAGGGGGCGGCGGCGACGACCATACAAGCGTCGTTCAGAGGATTTCAGGCGCGTCAGAACTTGCACAAGGGTGTGGACGATACTCAGGTATGTGCTGTTAACACATCTTCTCGCTTGCGTTTTGTGCCGCTGCATTTGGAATCGAAATGAATAATTAGAATTAAAAGAACCTCTTGTGGATCTCTGTTAGAAAAGATTGACCGTGACATGCTCTAAAATATAAGTATCAAATAGTGAAATTTTAAGAATATTAAAATCACTTCAAAAATACCTGCTTACTCGAGGACTTGAACCCCGGACTTTTTGCTTACCGGATGCTCTAACCACTGACAAGCCGTGTATTTGGCTTTAAAATTTTAATCCTTGTCATGTAGTGAAATTCTTCATCAGCACTTCCGTTACAATCTAGCAACTCGTCGTCACTCTTTTGTATGTTCACACCCGCCGATAAAGATGTTTCACATCCCATGGGTGTAATGAATGCCACGTAAAATTTCTAAAACTTTCCCAACGTTTCGTTAGCTTCGCTGTCCTACGTACCTTCTTGGGTTAAAAGTTAACCATAAGCATAACCATAGCAATAACCATAACTAGAAAACTTTTAGTTTTTAATTATTCGGCTCCGAAAGTTTTCAACGTTCTTTTAATATATTTTGAATGTTTGTTACATTGCTCCAGCTGCCTGTTCCGGAGCCACTGCAAGATTTTGCGTTTGAAGACGTCGCCGACGAAGACGACCTCCCACCGCCACCAGAAGAGTGCGACATCGACGCCCCGGCTAGAGCAGAGGACGCCGTCGAGACGCCGAGGAGTCCCGAGACGGGCGAAAAGCTAAAGAAGCTCGCCGCGCCGGCGCAGGTCAGCGCAGAGCCGCGCTCTTCGGGAGCTAACGACGAGGATGGGGACCGCGATCAGGACGAAAATACGGCCGTGGAGGACGCTCGGAAGCTGGCCTTGCTGCAGCGACCGCAGCAATGCGATGAACTCCCGGAACACCGAGGGGAAGTCGCCGTCGAGGCGTGGCAGGAGCCAAAAGAGGATCTCGTCAACGGAGTCCTCGCGGCGGACGCGTCGTCGGCCGATGTCGACGACTCTTCGCTGTCGAGCGCCGCGACCAAGATCCAGGCGGGCGCCCGAGGCTATCTGACGCGCAAACTCATGAAAGACACGTTTTCCACGACGGCGCCGTCGATCACAGACAGCCAGTCGGTGGGTGGCACTCTGACGTCAGACGACGGCTTCCACACTTCGGGCTCGTTCGAGACGGAAGTCCAGCGCCAGAAGACAAGCATGGACGAGCAAAACATTGGCGTCACGGCCGTCGTCATCGCCAACGTAGTCGACAAGGCGGTGAAATCTGTCGAGAACGGCATCTCTGACGCACATGACGATATCGTAGCATCTAAAGGGCTCTCTTTGGATAGCCAGCTACCTCCAGCGAAGAAGAAGCCCGCGCTGCCGACGGCCAACTCCGAGACGCACGCGAAGGACGGCGTCGAAGACAAGCAAGTGTGGCAAACGCTGCAGGGCGAGATGGAGGAGGCGGCGACAAAGATCCAGAGCAACTTCCGCGGCTACCAGACGCGACAACGACTCCACCGGGAGAACGCCGTCCAGGTGACAACGTCCAGCGGCACGCCGGGCACCACCAGCCAGAGCAGTGAAACGCCTCCACCAGAGCCCCCGATGCAGATGCGATCATCCGGAGAGTTCCACGACATGATGGTGCTGCCGCCAGAGCCGGCTGACGTCAAGAGTGCGTGAGCGACTTGGAGTTTGCGAGTACGAGTGAACTAACGCTTGGAGTTAGAACAATCCCGCTCGAGTTCATTCAGAAATAGATCCTCTGGCATTGCCTAGCAGCAGCCAATCACACGCTAACAAATACCATCCAGATGTAAATAGTTGTCGGGCAATTGTAACTTGGAGTAGCCTGAGGAGTGGGAAGAGTGTAGCTGCCATGCATGAGGCCAGAGCGAATGCTAGAATGATATGCAAGAGAGTGCAGACAATAATAAGGAGGTTGATAAGAAGAGCGCGCGGGAAGGATTAGAACTGTTGAATTTGGCACTGATGAATTTCCAATCTATAGTAGAAGAGGCGGCCTGGTGTAGCGATTTGAACGTCATGTTAAAGGTTTCCTTTCGGCTCGCGAGCCAGACGTGTTGCTGTTGTCTAGTTTTCTGGTCGCTCGAAATTAGGAGCCATCATCCTTGACACATATCGTCGATTTTGACACAGCACTCTGCTTTGATCGAACGCGAGGTTTTACGATCGCGTCGACGGCAGCGATGACCAATAACTCTTTAATGGTAGCAGATGTAAATTCCTTTCAACAATCTTTGCGTCTGATTCAAGCAGTATAGGTAGCTGGCTTGTTTGGAAAACTAGCACGTTTTTAGAATTTCGTGTAAATATTTATTATTCGTGTGTATCGGCTGGATTGAGGATCATGAATGTGAACCGGACACTTGGTAGTACGGATTAACCGCTTGTGTGGGTGTGTCGCTTTGCGCGAGTGTGTGAAACTAACGCCCCCAACTCCCGGCTGAAAATATGGCTAAAAGAAGCTATGATATAACAACGTAAGCACCAGTCGAGCACATCTCTCGGTTGTTACGCCAGGTGACAGCTGGATCGGCGATGACGCCGCGATGGCTCGACGCCAGGCGTCGCATCTTGGCACGCGGCGCGAAGGTCACGTGATCGACGTCCCGACGGCCGCCAGCGGTGCCGTCAGTGCGATGGGCAAAGCGAGGGAGACGACGTCGACCACCAACCAGAGCTCCGTGAAAGAGATGAAGGGCGCTAGCGTAGCTAAGGCAGCGGCCACCAAGATACAAGCCGGTTTCCGTGGATACAAGGTCCGCAAGCAGATGAAGCAGTTGCGGGAGAAAAAGAGTGGACCACGGCGAAGAAGTAGTGTACAGCCGACGCAGATAGTTAGGGAGAAGATGAGCCTACAGGAAAAGTCGGCGACCACCATCCAGGCCGGCGTGCGAGGGTTCCTCGTGAGGAAGCGACGGCTCGAGGAGAAGAACGCCGCCGTCAAGATTCAAGCGGGGTTCAGGGGCTACAAAGTGCGTCGCGACGTCAAAACAAGGGCGCCGGTCGAGAAGTGATTTCATGTTTTAATGTGTCATAGCTCGTGCTTCTAGAGTATTCATCCATGTTCTTACGGTGCTTTTTGTACATTCACAACATTTTTTGATATGAGATAAGGTGTAGTTAGGCGACCAAGGGATGGTTAAGAAGTAAGGTATACTATAACTATAATCATGTTTTCGTATTACTAGAGACGTAGACCCTCACATATCCTAGATGTCAAAATATCGTTTCACACATATCCTAAATAGTTGTACTCAACTTTATCTCTCGGCGTTAGGCTACATACTGACACCATGGCCGGAGAATAGATACACACAAGCAATTATTTCATCAAGTGATTAAGGCAATATCCGTAATTAACTAGCAAACTAACACGACGCCTTATTTGAAAATGTGGTAGCTGTATTGTTGCCTTAACCGTGTTATAGCCGTAGGTATGGTCTAGTATCTATTCTAAACGCTACTTCACTATGTTTCTAGGCCTAAGTTACGCATCAGTGAACTAGATATACTTGTAGGGTAGGTTTAGCACTCTTGAAAACAATACCATACTGTAGGGGAAGACAGTAATTTTTGATGATTTTACAAAACAATATCACAGATTTCTTACCAAAATTATTCCCTAAAACATGATAACTATATGTGTGAAAGTCGTATTTTACTATCGATCTTCTTTGATAAAAATAATCGTATTGATCTATGATGAATATCAATTTGTATTAAATGTTTAGGAAAAAATAAAATAACATTATGCATTTTTCACAACAAAAAATATACGATCGAGTATAGCTTTGAATGTATCGTAGAGCTCTGTTGATTTAGGCACACTTGTACACCTGTATTCCAATAAGTAACTGATAAAATGTGTACATGTAAAAATTAAACACTATTACGATATTATGTTAAGAGATTCAAACCCACGCGTCATCAATTTGCTTCCTTCAATTCCTTTCATTTCCGGACATGCAAAAATATCATCATTTCGCATGATCCATGCAAGCTTGGGTCCACAGCCAAGGATTACTACACGCAGATGCAATGCAAGCCGTGTGTCCGAATCATGAGTGCACTGTATGCGTCGTGCAGCTCGCTCGTCGCACTTGACACGAGAAAGCCGCAAGTATATTTATAAGAATGAAGTAAACGTGTGAATGTGATTAACCGTTGAACGCCAGTAGCTGTTCTATTTCTAACCCTCCTTACATGCGCTCTGGCTGCAGGCTGGAATGGAGCGTACCATGAACCAACAGCATGAAGTAAGCACCTTTGCAGGCACCCGATCGCAAGGCTGATCGGACGTGAGGGTAACTGATTGCACCCGGACGCAGATATTTACCTTACCAACGTCAACAAATGGTCGAAGCCATAATAATATGACTCATCCAGGGAAATATATTTTTAATGAATCTAGCTTGGAAGGAACCAAACTGGAATTGAGACTTACGCATGGGCTATTTGTTATAACTGAGCTTTCCACCCTGCCAGAGTCCTAGGCTGTGTCTTTTCCTTGGACACCTTGGAGACTACACGCTATTTCTACATGCCATTTGACGATTTTCACACGACACGCTGAGCCCATGCTTACACTTTTAGCTTAAACTTTTATCCGCTCTCCACCCTCCAACTTCGTTAGGATTTCTTGCATAAGCCCACTGAAAATTACGACGAAATATAATAGAATGCCTATATAGAATGCTTCTTGTCGTTTCGTTTACAATCAAGCAATGATCAGGTATCTTTCAAATTTTAACCATGTAAATGATTTTGAATGATGAGTAAGTTTCTTCCCCCTTAAATTCCTTCAAGGTTTTTCCAAGAAAACCTAAAGCGACCTCAAGAAAGGTGGAAAGCTTAGAATAAATAGCGTGCAGCTATCCAACATTAGCATCTCAGCGCCCTGAAGACATTTTTCATCAATTTTGAATCAATTGGCGAATTTAAGTGACTAAATCGTACTGGCAAGTGCGTTTCACCCACAAAATAGGCTCTCTAGCCATACTTTCCTGTGCTGACGGCCATCTCCTGGCGGAAAAGTGTGCTCTCCCAGTAAATAGAGTGTAGACACATCATAATGTGTTCAATAAGTTTTATTCTAGAAAGCCTAGGGACTCAAGACTAGGCTAAACCTGATAAGTATCAGGATTTAGTAAAAAAAACTGTTTGCAGAACAGGCTTTAGTCATGAATACGGCTCGTGGCAGATAGCCTAGGGACCCCAGGCTGTAAAACTGATAAGGCACTACTAGGGATACGGTACCCAGCATGTGGGTGGTGTCGGTGTCGCGTGTGAGGTGCCGTGGGTGCCGCCAAGGTGAATTGTCACACACGCTTGACGCGGATTGACGAGATGAGAATATCTTCGTTCGGCGTCGCGGTGGTCATCAGCGCATCTTCTGACGTCAACGTCCGCGTCCGGCCGTTGAATCTTGTCCAATTCGCATCTTACAAACTCGACACGAGAGTAAAAATATCTGCGAATATTTATCAAAAGCAGATGTGTGCACTTGCCGAACAACTAGCCGTTGTTCCAACCAGCCTCCCAACTCCCAAACTGATCCCAAAGGCTGACTATATTTCGTTACCACAAGGACGTAATGTTTCCGCGTCGTAATTTATTATCGCGTTATTTGCGCTAGACTTTAGAATTAATTTCCGAATAAATAAGTTTCGCAACAAGTAGTATATGTCAAAATGTGGGAACATTAATGTCATGAAAATATACGGCTATGAAGGGGAAAGAACGAAGTCCAGACTTCCTCATGATTTTCCGCAACGGAAATTTGACAACAACGGTTAAATTGAAGCGACTATTTCACGATTAATGATCCAGAATCTGAGTACAGTGAGCGAACGAAGCGAGCGAATTGTGTCTTGGTCTTTCATTCAACTCGTATGGCACGTGAGTTTGTTTGTTTGTTTGTTCGTTTGTTAGCGCTCCACAGGCCAGACAGTCCGATTGAGCTGAATATTTTTGTAAATACTAAGCCTGTACTATCCGAGATCTGTGTAGTTTTCGAACCCAAACGGTTAATTAGCAGCTTTTCATTGAAATATGTTAGAAAATCCCAAAAATTCCAGTAAACTTTTCTTATAAAAAACTATAGCGAAAAAATTAGTTTAAAAACGCATCGACGCTAAAAAAGTACAAAAAATCGAAACACACATTGTTCAACATGATTGATATAAAAAAGTTATGAAGTCAATGCCCCCACTCCGCTCCGAATCACGACCACAATTACCGAGTTTGATTTTCCCACCTAAGCTACTTGAGCAAAAGCCAACTTTTTTCCGCGTCTCAGCTTTCCCGTTCTCTGTACATACGCCTGACCTGGTCCACCGATTACCAAACCCCACATTAAGTTTGGAAAACTGAAACTTCACTGTGGCAACTAACTTCGCAGCCGATTTTGCTCTCTCAAACCAAAACGAACAATTTATTTTTGTAAATATCATGCATTTTGTTAATTGCATTCGCTATCATTTTAATTGGTTATATTTTTATTATTAAGCCATCGCGCAACTGCTTTACATAATTGACGTTAAATCTGAAATTGAAAATTAAATATTAATTATTATTTGCTGAATTTTTAAGCAGTAATGTAATTTATTTCAATCGATAAGTATGCATGTGTCAGCAATCTGCTAGACCAGTTGTACTGTCGTTAGGGAGGGACGCTACGCAGTGGTCCGCCTGGTGTTTTTTGACAGAAGCTACGTGCCAACCCCGGGATTTTCTTATTCCTTGTACGCCTCATCATCACCCTAATTATCACCCTATCATTCACCAACGTCAATAGACCAGTGCCACAGGGCCAGTTGTCAAGTTGGCTCAAGTTGGGGTCAGTTGGCGTGTTCGTACATCAGCTGGTTGTATTCGTACGACTGCCTGAGATGAACGTACAAATACGCCCGAAACGTAGCTTCAATAAATACCAAGGCAGAACAGCGAAATGTTCAGTTTTAATGTAGTACCTGAAGTGGCTCTGAAAGTTTCCAGCACTCTGTGACGTGCTGTTTGTGACGTTGTATAACATTGTTCAGTGACAATGTGAAAACTCACTTTACCTGAACTACAAATCTTGCGAGAATTTTTACACTTGACAGGTTCACAGTAAGGTCCTACTGCCCCAAGATGGAAAAATTCATCCGATTTTAACTAAAATGTTGTATCTTTTAACGATACAGCCACCCGTAAGTGGTAGACAAAGAGTTTAGCTGGCTTCCAGAGAAAGCTTTTTTTTTAAATTCATTATTTACCATCTTCATAATTGTTATTACAGAGGCAATAAAGACTTAAATAATAACGTATCCCTAATCCCTATGCATTGCTAAACAAATTTTTATCGACTTTGTTGACTATGGAATGACAATTATTATAAATATCTCCTGCTATTAATTAAACTGGAAAATTTGGAACTTGATTACTTATATGCCTTTTATAAATTAGATCACATTCCAAAAGGTTTAGTATAAACATAGAATAAACCTTTATTCTATGGTATAAAGACTTATTCCAGAGACGATTCAAATTGTTTGTGAATGCGTGTATTATAAGGCTTCAATTTGTAGAGTCCTTTTGACCCTGGATTAAGTCTTTTTGGATGCGGTCCACTTGAAAATAATAATTTAGAAAGTTGGCGAAAACTCTGTCACGTATGCAAGTTAAACTGCGCGTGAGATCCTCTGTAATTTCATAACGCGGCTACTCGGTTTGGCTGTGTTATTAAAATACACTACTTTTAAACTGGCTTTTAATCACCTGATATTCTCATAACATACGCCGAGTCCGAAGTTCTTAGATCGACTACGGTTCGACCCCAGAGTGAACAGAACACAGTGACAAACTACAAGAGCACCGCAATTCCCAACTTTCTGGATATTGGACATATCTGAGACTATGAGAGAGTCAAGATGAGCCTACGATATTATGACATTTTTATTAAAAGCCTATGCTGTCAGTTCTCTTTTTAGGACTCCCTACTCATGATGCTAATTTCGATGTAAATCTGTAGACTTTTGAACGTTTTATCGTCCACTAAAATCATCTGAAGCTTGTTTAAACTCGGCAACGTTTTGTGAATGTTTCAGCTTTTAGTGCCACCGTGAAATCAACAAGTAGGCAGGCAACATATTTGTCATAGCCCGCGATAAGCGTGTGCAGGCAGTGTGCCCAACATTTTAGATGTTTCCTATTTGCACAGCATCGAAGAGTGAAAGGTTGCATGAGTACTGCTTTGAAGGGAGTACGGTTGCATACTTTGTATACATACACTTCTGGCACTTGTAGTCCGGTCTAGCAGATATGTCAATGTTTATGTTTGTCTCAGATATGTTCCAAGGCGAGAGAACGAAGTAACCTCTGGCCCTGGACAGAATAACACCTAGTCGATAACCTCCGGTTACAGACTTCAAAAAGAGGCGAAGCAACTACGAAATAAAACTCTGTAAATGCTGCGGGGGATGGCGAGAGAATCTTTATCAATACTTCTTCAAATATATAATCTGTGTTTTGCGTACAAAAAATAGGACTCGAAATTAATAACTTTACGAATTACGAAAGATAATATGTAAATAATGCAATAATAATGCAAATGGCAATACAAAAAGATTAATGGCCGGTTTCATAATGTCCGGTTATTGGTTAAGTAAAAGTATTCCGGTTAACTCTTCCTCGCCTTGGCAGCAGCCAATCAGGTTCAACTGTTTTCTAGCTAACCTTCACGTAAGAGACAAACAGGACATTTTAAAACTGACCCTAATTTAAGTACAATCATTACAATAAGTAGTACATGTGAAGTACGAACTGACAATAAGAATTGCACGAATAAATACTTCGTAGTAATATCACAATTGGTTAGGTGAACTGTCGAAAGTGCTATGTCTATCCTGCGATGGACGATGAGATGAGATGAGTTGGAGACTAGAAGAAGGCGTTCTACTTCCGCATGCTGTCCGACAGTCGGGAGTCCGAGTGGGGCTGGCAGTCGCTGCGGGAGTGAGCTGTGGGAAAGAAATAGTGCCCACATAAGACGGGCAACTTTGTAGGTTTTCCATTTTCCAAGGTGTGTGAAAAAACTTGCTTACTCGGTCTTTCTTCGCCGCTCTGGTGTTTTCCGTGTATTTGTTTACAAGGAAAACGGGAAATCAGAAGTGTGACATGTTGTTTGTGGAATAAACTAGAGCCAACAATAATAATATAAGTAGCTTTATTTTGTTTTGCTGAAGAACATACAACAAGATCCTTCAGACATTTCTTTCGCCTCTAGTGTGCAGTTACACATTGAATTTTAAACAGACTGTCCAGGCTCTAGAACTGCGAAGTGTAGTACATAGCATGCTTGCTGCAGTTCGACGAAGAACCAATCTCAGCTGCAATAAACACATGAAAAGTGCATCAAATAATTGATTTCCAGTTTTAACGAACAAAATACTTCAAATGTCAGTGATGTGAAACACGTGACACGTAGCACACTGGTGACAATCAGGTTGCAATAAATTACTATCAGTTAATTATCACTTCAACTGGTGACTTAAATATGACGCTAAAAACGAGTAGTTAACTTAACAGTCTTTGCGCTCTGACTAATTTGAGATCATGTCCGGCCGAGACCGGATAATACTGACGCGGCGACGGTGGCGTCGAGTAGCGAGTGACATCACCGCCAAAGAGTGTTGTGTCGTGTCCTGGAGTGTCCTGGAATGTCCTCTGAAGTGTTCTGGAGTGTTCTCAAGTGTCCTGGGTTGTTCTGGAGTGTTCTCAAGTGCCCTGGGTTGTTCTGGAGTGTCCTGGTTTGTTCTGGAGTGTTCTGGGGTGTTCTGGGGTGTCCTGGAGCCGAGCTAGTTCCGCGTGCATGGGTACTCACCGTCGAGGAAGCACTCGAGCGTCTCGACAAAGCACCCGACGCAGCGCTCGCACCGGCAGTGCATCCCGTCGCCGCACTTGCCGATCACGTTGGACGGACCCCCGCACCTTTGGCCTGGACCCTGTACCAACCAGCAAGCAAAAGTAACAGTCAGCTCAAATAGTACATTCCTCGGGTAGTAATAATCAGGAAACGCTGTTGACGAGCGAGCGCCTGTAAAAACATGTGGAATTTGTTAACTTGATCAATTTTTTTTTAACTACTCGATCGATATCTCTTGAAACCCGTAGTTCTTTCCGGGTCAAGTTTACAGAGAAGGTTCAAATTTTAAGTCAATCGGACTTTCCATTAGGGCTGTAGAGCGACAAACGCACAAAAACCGTAAACACTTCGCTCGCTCGCTCGTTCGATGATACCACAAGGCTCCCGCAGACTCGAAGGCTTCAAGCTCCTATGCCACCTACGACTATTTCTAGCCGGAAATCTTTGATTGTATAGGTTTTCTTATTGCCTGGGTCATATACTCAGTGTTAGTTTTATAATAAATCGGTACGTGATACAAACGGGCTTTTTGAGACAGGGCTACCAGAAGGCAAGTGAATTTTCTTTGTGGGTATCTCTTTCTTTGTGGGTGTCTTTTCGTGGCTGGATACAGGTGTATCCTAAAAGTGGTCTATTTGGCCAAAGTTGTCGAGAGTGTCGAGGATGTCTAAGATGTCGGAGATCGAACTTGCCTTGGCGCAGACCTTCCTGCCGCAGTAGTCGCGCACCACGCCGTACATGCAGTCAACGGGGTCGCTGTCGCACTCCTCACCGATGCACTGCTGACAGAGCGTGCCGCTCTCCACACTGCAACAAGCATCCTGATGTTGACTAACATGTGGGTATGACTCGATGCTAGAACTCCAGGGAGACCACACCATCTCCAAAGGCGCATGCAACTTGACAGGACGAGCCAGGAAGGAGAGAGGGTGCTATCCAGTTTTTTCACCAGTTTGAAAATAATGTAAAAACTGGGTTTGGATGCTAAGTTATTCGCTAAAACTTTCCCAGCGTTTCGTGAACTATGCATTTTTCTTATTAAATTCTTAAGACTCATGTCTTCTGCCTTATTTCAGAACTAGTTTTCAAAAAAACTGTTAGTAAATTCTGTTTTCTTCTTCTTAAGTAAAAAGCTTCTAAGCTGGTAAGGAGACGGGCATGCTCATTTGGTGGAGGAATAACCTCAGCCTTTCCTTGGAAGGCTTGAATGGTTGTGAAAATTCACGGGAAACCACAATCAGGATAGCTGGTCAGCCGGATCGAACCTGGGACCTTCCTAGAGCGAGGCAGACGCGCTGACTCGATAACTTAATGCGAATATTGAACAATATTGAATTCTATACATTTTTAGACTCCTGTCCTGTCCTAATTGTAGCCATAGTTTTCAAAAAAACTGTGTAGTAAACTGGGTAGAACCTTGCTAGATTTTTTTAATGTATTTTTTTCACGTTTTATTATCTGTCAATTTAGAAGCCCCTGATGATGCTTCAGAGCAGTTCGCGAGACGTTGGGAATTTATTGGTGGACTTCTTAACAGATTTACCAATTTAGTAAAAAGTTTTTTCCAAATATTGAATGTTCATTGTTTGCTGTGGTTGTATTTCAATTCCAAAAAAGTAGCTACTTCGAAAAGAAGTTGAGTGCAGCGTGTCTTGTGTGCCCAGTTGAGCTTTCAATTTTTAGTGACGTATTTTGGGAGAGCATGGTTTCTCTTGATGGGTGAAGCCGCACGTTTGGGCTAAAAATGTGGGCTTTCCGGCAACATTTTTGTTATCTCTAAAGGCATGGAGTGTGTCTGAATACCGGACATTGGAAAAGCGGAAACCACATTTTGGAAAGGACAGCTTTCATGTGCTAAACAAAAACACATCTCCAAAATTTCCTTTTCCTTAATTTGTCCCTTAAAACCTACCATCCATAAGTGCATTGTACGTGGTAGAGTTCAGATAACTTCCAGAATAAATCAAAAAGTGGCTCCAAATTAGCATCATGCATAAAGTCATCAAATTTTAAGATGTACATTAGCAAACTTCCAACCCAAGTGGAGAAATGGCATGTCAAACTCACGCTGAAGCCAATCGACAAACAGGAAAATGATAATCCCAGATTTGATTGGAAGATATTAGAAAATTATTTATAGTTGATGATTAATGGTGCATGTTAAAATACTATCAGTGATTTTGAGAGCTGGACTTTTGATCTGATGCCATTCGTCCTCTAACGATTTTGATATAACACCCGCTGATCTGTACAAGTATATAGATGGTGGTTGCTAAGCAGGCAAGACAACGGACCTAATACAAACAATACGTATCTCAAGATCTCGCGACTATCATTCAAGCTAAATAAACATTCCGAGCTCGCCGACGGGCACGGTGGCCGCGGCGAGAGCGCATTGCCTTGCAATCGGGAGGTCCCAGGTTTGTTCCCGGCAAACCAACCGGCCATCCTGGTTGCGGTCTCCATTCCAGGCAAATTATCCAGCAACTAACGACCATGAGGCTCCATTTTCCATTTCCCACCCCTCTGCAGTCAAGCCTACGCTGTTAGGTGCGCTTCTGGCCAGCCCAAAGACTACACAAATCTCGCCAAGAAGTGAATATATTCGCTGTGATGGAATCGCACTTTCAAGTAATTCCAAATTTGCATATGAATCTGATATCGAATTACGGCATCTACCAATTTTCATATACACATATTTTTTTGACAACTCATGATATCATTTGAAGTTTTTGAGAGGAAAACATATTTTAAAACATCCTGTCCGAAGAATTGGCAGCAAAGTTGGAAAGTTTGTTAATCATCCAGTCAAAAGTTGAGAATCTTAATGAAAGGATACCACTAACTTTTTAAGTGTGAGATGGTTGTTTCTTTCCAGCCTCCACTTTGTATTTTCAACTTGGTACTATACTTTTTCTGAAAACTATAAAGAAAATACCAAAACATTTGCCAAAAATGTTGCCATAATTGCTTTCAGATCTAGTCCTAGGTGTCGTAAGCATACAAAGCATTTTGACAGGTACAGATTTTAAGAACAATGTTTCAAAGCTGACTGCCAATTTTCCAACCAAGATTGTTTTGAATTGTTTTTTCCTCGTCTCCAAATTAATATAACCTCATGTACTACGTCAAAACATAGGTGCTGTAAGATGGTGTATTTCGCTGTTGGAATGGCCTTTAGAGCGTGTGTGTAACAATGAAATTGTAGTACTCTAGTGTGACCTAATGATTTTTCTCTATTAATAGCAAACTCGAATTTGTTTAATTTTCAAGCTCGATGTTCTTAAAATACACTTCACTTATGTATTTATTTATTTTACTGTTGCGATTAAATTCCAAACTTGTCCTCTAGACAGGGTGCAAATTTCATGAAAGTCGCGAACGATTTGACATATTATCGTGCGTTAATATTGACACAGTGCGTCAGTGGATGAGTCAAGACTCATGATGCTTCGTTACGACGGTATGAAAGATGCCGATAGGGGCGTAGTTCGGCAGTATGCTGGAGACAAGTTAATCAGTCGCGCAACTTACCTGGCAATCAAGAAGAAAGCCGCCAACGCAAAGAGCAGGAAAATGGAAACAATTTTCATCATTTTGTTGAGTTGGGACGGAGAGCTGCAACAATAACATCTTTGTCAATAATAATACGCTTCGATAGTTTCACAGAAAAAGACAAACATCGTCCAACGCGATGTCAAATAAAAACCGGGTGAATTTTAAATACAAAGGTTTTGCTTCGTCACAAACTTCCTATTATATCGTGAACTTACCCAAGCGTAAAAGAAGAGCTAATACAGATACTACTACAACTTCAACACACTTGGCCACAAATGTGTTCTCATTGAATACCTTCAGCTTGAAATCGAATGTGTGTAAAATGTGTCGGTTCTGCACCCACTACCAAACTATTACTGCTCGAGGGAAAACCCTAGCTACAAGTGAATCCTGTATTGATGATTAAAACAGAATGGTCTGGTTTAATCTTCACGGGTCCAGGGGGACAGCCAAGAAAATTGCAACAAGCCACGAAGGCACTCAGGACTAGAAACAGCTTCTTTCCGCAAGTGCTGCATTTACTTTTCCCCTCGTTGTACTTCGGACAATGTCCAATATCAGATTACTGTTTTTTAAAAATGGCGTGGTTGTTTATTGTGTAATGTTACATCGTTTGTGTTGTCGAATGCTACCGCAAGCAGCTTTTTTCCAAGAAAATAGTTTTGTTTTTTTGCGCCGAAATGGGTAAAACTTTTCTGGAAGTTTTTGTTTTGTTAATCAAACGTAAAAAACATCTAGCATGTGCTGTCTTTGCCCATCTTAGATTCCAGACGCGGGTTAAAGATGAGAAACAGGTAATTTTTTAAGACTGATGGCGGCCGTAACCGTTGAAGGTAGACTATAATTAATAATAGTAAGCGACGGAATTCTGTAGGCCTAAGTCTAACCAACGGTTTTTTATACGTTTTATATTTCCTTTATCTATTTAATCTACCTCATCGTGGTCAAATTTAGCCGAATTCAATCAATATTCTTAAGCGGGCCACTTAAGGCGTAAAATTTAAAAAATATGGCTGTGTTGAAACCTAGTTGACGAATATTACTATTTTAAAGCCACTATAACACACCACTAGTTTTAACGTTTTTCTCGAGCAGGCAGGCATTTTTGAAGTGATATTAATATTATTCGCGAAATCTAGTTCATTGTTTAGCCTACAACTTCCTCGCGTATACTTTCAAAGTCTATCTTAAACGTTACAGTTGCTATCAGTGTGTAAAATTACCTAATAGCGATTAATTTACCCATTTACTAGATTTAATTTTGATAACTTTTTCTATTCTTCGTACAGTGACACGTTGGTTAGCGCCAAATTCACACTCCAAGTTAACAAGACTAACGAGTGTGATCATCATTACATTTCTATGAAATCACGTCCTAAAAAATGATTTATTCATATTTTTCTTGGGTACCCCTTACCCCCATCTCATATCCCTTTCCAGTATTATCTTTACTGTCGTTAGAGTCTGGATACCTTTTTCATTACAAATTAAGGTCTGGTGTCTGGTTTAATCCCAGGAATCACGCGACATGGATGTAATGTCTCTTCCGTGTTGTGAGAGAGGACAGGCTTGTGTGTATGGACTCTCTCGTTCTATTCCTGGGCTGGGAGCACCGACGTCAGTGGCGATGACCCACCTACACTTCGAAACATTGGGCGCCGAACCCAAGAAAGCATACAGCCCACCGCATTCGACGTATTGTGGTGTAACTGTTGTTGACAACAACATTTTATTTGCGAATGAATGTTTTGCGAAGCGAGTGGGAGTGAATTGGATATGTTTGTTGTGGAGCAAGGTGCGATTTGTTATTGTGGGTCTCTTTGCTGGTCATCCGTTGCAGAAATAAATGTGAGAAATTTATCTTGATTTTAAATGCGTCATAGACTCGGTTTAGTTTCTACATTAGGTTATTTGTCTTTATTTGTTTATTGCCTTGACAGTTTGGGGCAAGTAGGTTGTCATTGGCTGTGTTGTTTGGACGATGGAACAACCGAATGTTATGTTATTAAGTCGAATACGAACGTTGTACTATAGAATAGATAGTACTGTGGATACTGATTGCAGACTGCAGTTAGCTGTTGATTTAGAGTGTACATTAAGTGTACATGTGAGAGGACTTTTGTGGACATTGGCATGAAATATTTCAACAGTGAATTCAATATTGGTACTGAACTGAACTGACATTGACAATTACTGATTATGAAGTACCTTCTTAAATAAATATATTTAGTTCAATAATAATGGGTTCAATTAATTTATCCACAAAAAAAAACAGAATAAGATTCTATCATTCTGTTGTTTTTATCGAAATAGCCGAGCGCGCGCGAGGCGAGCGAAAAACAGCACGTGATTTTTTGTCGAAACGTCATTTCCTCGGTGGGCCACGTCGCGAAAGTAGAAAATGCGACGCGTCTCTCCGCGGAATTGCAGCCAATTGACGCAACCGCCGACGCCGGGGGGAAACGAAACTACCATCGCTCCTGGCGTCGACCTGTAGGCGACGTCAGGTGATTTCGTTTCCCCTCTCTGCAGTCATACAGAGAAGAGAGCCTGCCAAATCAAGACGATTCCAACGACGCCAAAATCTCGGACAACAAACTCAAACTCAAAGTTACACGCGTCGAGAGTGGATCGTTCTAGAAGACGCGCCCCTTCTTGTTTACAAATAAGCTCTGTATACTTTGAAGAAAGCATAACATATTGGTTAATGTGAAATAAAAGTGCTTGCAACAGAAATATTGAAGCAACTGCGCACAAAACCGATGAGATGTAAGTGGTTACATAAGTTTTCCGGGGAAAGAATTCAAATTTCAAAACAAAAGTTCAACAGTAAAGCGGGAGCGTCAGCCATCATCTTTTCCAGTAAGAAAGTTGTTCCTTAACAAGTGAATCTTTCCAGCTGTTTAAGATTTGCATCGAAACTTGCAAGATGGGCATCTTAACTCGGTTCCGGGCCAAGCTGCAAGCTATCACGAAACTGACAAAGCTGGACCCTCGGGGTCAGGATGAGAAAACTGCTCAAACAGGTGAGAGAAAACAAAATCTATCTCGTGCCCTTCTAGATCACCAATCTGCCTGTTTCTCTTTGCTCTTAATGGCTGAATATGGACCTGGGGAATTAGAACGAAGGTAGAACGAAGGTACAGCACTCTTACCTCGCCACTCCTCTATATTCATAACCATGCCACCAGATCCAGTAATAAAATCCATACCCCCAACCATCTTTGATAATAGCCCACAAAATCTCTGCACAAAATTTGCAAGCAACTCCCGACCCCCATCACTATATCGGAATTTCTTCCACTCCTACCTTCAAGCTTTTGAATTATAAACTACCTTGTATACCCTCGAATAATTTGTTAACTACACCATGGGCATGACGTTCCTTCATTTCAATTTCAATTTGGTTCTCATCATCTCAGTTTGTTAACTTAATGGCTTGTCGGTGTGCGTACTTTTTTATCTGAACTTTGTAAGTCAATTTTTTGTCCATCTTTGCAATTTTTTGTCTGTGTCTATAAAAACCTGTAATTTCACCCATACTTTTACAGTGTAAATTTTCATGGAGCGGATTATTTATATTTCGCGAATATAGTTTAAGAAAAATGCAACTGTATAGTAGCCGAGCTGTTTTTGACCATGGTTGTAGCCTATAAGGAAAATAGAGCTGGGTCCTTTGCAGCCGGGATGCAACAGAGGCAGTGCAGGATTGTGCAACGGGCCGTTAGTCGCGTGAAGGATCTAGGACAAAGTGAATCACGATCGCACATTTTTGGCGGAAAGTCGTGGAAAACGCGGACGACATTGCCGTAATTTAATTTACTACGCGTCGTTAAGTGGGGAAAGACAAAGCGCTTATTGCTTGTGGCAAGATGACAATTCAACCTCGGGCACTCAATCTGGCGTGGTTTGAGGCACCGAGATATTGCAAGCTCGATGTTTCGGACACTCGTGCTGCGCTGGGGATTTCGGTCGCCGACGCAATCCGCCAGCACCAAGATTTTCTCGGTTCGACCGGAAACGAGTCGACGAGTTGTCGGCAACGCGAGTTGCTTGCCGACGTCGTCTTGCAGATTGTCATTCGTTTTCCCGCGTGGCAAAATGACGTTTCTGCGTCGGGTAGAGCTGGCACCACCTCTTGGCCGCTAATCAGCACACGAATAACCACGGGGCCGAATTTGCCCCGAAAACAAATTGACATTTTCGAGAGGAAACTTATATGAGTGATGAAAGTCAAGGTTTAACTGCGTCTATTTTTAACCGTTTTTTGGAACATCATCTCAAGTTCAACGCGTTGCCTTTCAAACAACACACGCCTATCTTAGAAAAACAGAAAACTGCGTTGTAAAATTTCCTGCTCTGAATGAAAGAAACGCATACAAAAAAATGTCGCCGCATTGCGTATGTATTTCGGCCAACACTCTGCGTCGTACCGTACGTCGTCGTCGTCGTCATCGTCGTCGCCGCCATGACGCGGATTGGTCAGTTGCCAGCCACATGCTGAAGATACCCGTCTGATCGCTACAGGTTGAGTGACCCAACACCGCCACGTACACGTTTGGTACACCTCTGACGTGGGCACTCTCGAAAAAAGTGCGCAACTCATAGAGTTTTGGACCAATAACGAGCTCGCGCACGTTTGCCCTCGTTAGTGCCCCCCCCCCACCCCCCTCTCGCATAACGGTCTATGGTAACGCACGTTTGACAGACGTCGGCCATTGACGTCGCGGCGCTTTGCCCTCACGTCGCCTGACAGCACGGCTATTAGAAGTTATCTGTTTCAGCCTGCTCTCACGGCTAGATTGATGGACACGATATTTCATCTGTCACTCAGGCCCACTTTTGGCGGGCGGCGTGCTTCATTTGAAATGCCAACGAAAACAAGGACGAGTACGGAAATAAAATTACTAGCACTCTTGGAGTACACGTTTGTTGTTCACAGACAGTAATTGCAGTACCGTACAGGGGAGCGCGTAAACATTCACGTCCAACGAAAATGTTTACCTCGACTGGGATTGAAACCTAGGTGCAGACGCTTAACTGCCAGAGAGAAGACCGAATTGAGTTTCTCGTTTAGAGCCGCAAGAGCCGCAATCGTTAAGTAACCAATTGAGTGCCAAGCTTGAAACCCGCTTCTACGATTCTGGTCTAAATGAATTCTGGACCGGGCTCTGCGCAGTAAGCACGGGGTATGTTTTGAAGAAATGTGCGTTGTTGGCTGTGGGAAATCAACGAAAATCAACCAAGATGGCCGGCCACCCGAGTCGAACCTGGAACCTCCCGATCGCAAGGCAATCGCACTAACAGCTCGGCTATAATAAGCGTGATCGTTGATATTTAAAACCACAATCTAAAACGGTCCAAATATTCACCGAAAAAAAAAGAAACCCACATAAAAAATTCCGAGTGCCGATTGTCAACAAGATTCCGCGCGTCCCGATAGCGCGTTTCCCGATATAGTAAGGTCGTCTCGCCTTAACCCCGGCCGGGTGTCGTAAGATCCAGATCCAGTGGACCATCCACCCAGCATAGGCGTTACGCGTGACCTGCCTTGACGTTCCTGCCACCTCTGCCCTTCGTTGCAGTGTGTCTGTTGTCTGTGGTGCTGCTGTTGCCCTACTTCGCGAGGGGTCACGCTTCGATCCTCGTCGGGGGCATGGGCCTCGCCTACTCGTGTCTCGTACTGCCGATGGTCATCTCGGCCAACTACAAGTACCCGCTAAGTTGGGTGCACGTTGAACTAGTCACTGGTAAGTCCCGACAGGAGCATGCCGTGTGATCGTAGCCCTAATATCGCCGGAATATTTCCCATCGGTCGGCCATTTAGGTTCAAGACTTGCACCGTGCTAAAGACCGTCTTGTGTGAACACTTAAAGTCCTTCCGCAAGCACAATAAAGCTCATTTGCAAGCTAGGTTTGAATGCTAAGAAATCCGCTAAAAATTGCCAACGTTTCGTAAACTATGCCGTTTACTTCTTCCAAAGGTAAAGCTTTGTTGGAGGGCACAAGCTTTTTACCCCTGAAGAAAGTAAATAAAAGTCTGGTTTATGATACGTTGGGAATGTTTTGGGGAATTTCTGAGCATTCACATCCAGTTTTTTTATCAGATTTTTGGAAAACATATTGCTTTGATTTGAAAATAGACATGAGCCTAAAAAACTGTGCACGCAAAGTTTTCGCATTAGACTGTGTTCGAAACGAAAAGTTCTAAACGAAAAGCTTGCACGGAAGACGCGTGTATTAGATTTTCGCGGCAGACTCACATGGAAAATGTTTCCGTGAAAATGGGGCTTCAGAAGTCCCCCGTCCCTCTTCAATACGCATGGGTGGTCTAAACGATATTGCGATTTTCGACGGCTTAGAGGCAGATATCCATGATTGGTAAAACTTCGTTCTCATGCACCTAAAGAAAAATTATGCCTCCAACCCACTATGTTATTCAATAATATTATATTTAAGAAAATAGCTACACTTAAACCCCACAAGCTACCATTTACCTATGCGGACGTAGGCATACCGATGGGATACGAGAGAAATTGAACTTCAAAGCAATGTACTTCAGGCGCTTTCATAGATCACACGTTAAAATGACGTTTTTCAAACTAATTTATTTTATACCTATAATTAATTTGATTCTTGCTATTTTTAAAGTCTCGCCATGCGTAGAATATAAGTTGGGAATTGAAACGATGGAATATTTCGGTACAGCTCCTATCGTTTCCTTGGGAAATGTCACTTTTATACTGACTCCTAGGCCTATCACGGGTTCAACTTCCAGCGTCCCCTAATTTTGGTGTCCGGGACCCTATCTCTAGCATCCCTATGTATAGGGCTAGGGCATATAGCCCATAGCCTCCCCAAATGCCTTGAGACCCGATTGATGGCTTGGGTGAAGATAAGTAGAGAGAAAGTTCTCGGCTACCTCTGTCGTTGAAAGATGAGAAGCGGAGAAGTGAACGGTCGGTCACTGGCGTGTCGCGGCGTGGCGTGGCGTCCCTAGTCGCAGGGTGACTAAGCTGAGAGACACACGAAACGACGTCGATGGTGGTGATGTGACTGAAGTATACACCACCGACCACACTCATTTATACCACATCTTCGGCCCGAGCGGGTCTCACATGAACGCACATGAACGCACGCCCGTGATTGGATTGGAGCCGATCACACACGAATTACATCAGAGAGGGAATTGCGTAAAAACACGCGTCAGTTTACTGGAGGATGCTGACGGCTGCAACGAGCTGCGACAGTTTGAAGGCGACACGTCTTGAGCACGGACGGGAGCTGAAGCTTAAAGCTTGTCACTCGCTATTAGGGCTGGAGATCGGACGCTTCGCTGGACGGTTGTTGGGTTGAAAAGTCACACCATGCGTAGCTGGACATTTAATTATGCGTAATGTTGTCTTTAAATGTGAAGATTACAGCTGCTTATCAGTAGTTTGGTGAGCCGCCGCGTGAAATGCCATGACACCAGACCTATTGTTAGAAACAGGAACTCACTCCGGTCATGATATGATATATTTGTATAGATATATATATATCATTTCATGATATGATGATAGTTCCATATAACATATATCATGATATCTACGATACCAATACCATACCACGCAGGCTGAGCGTATACCAAAGAATCAGGGGCTGTGTCATAGTTACAAAAGCTAAATTCCGGTTAAAAATATAATTAATATTTTGTGTAGTAAATATACAAGTAGGTAGCTACATACATTATACTATTCTACTGAAACTACACAATTTTATTATAATTGCCCCTTTTAAAAAGTACTTCTGGAACTCGCCAACCTGAGAACCCAATAATGTACCTCGAACGCGTAGATTTTCTCAAAAACAACCTTGAATGCAGCGTCGAAGAGTCCGCAAAAACAAGGTAGATACTGGCTACCCTAAATATCAGGAGAAACTACCTTATTGTGTGTATTGTAGCTGCTTTTTACGATGTTTTTCGCGCTTAAATTAATTTCGCGCGAAGCTGATTCTCCGCCAATCTGAGACGCATTCGAGGATGTCTCCAAGGCATCGTGCAGATAACTCCGTGTTCTCTCTCTCACCGTTTAATTCAAATAGGTTTTGAGCCTATGGGTTATTTAGTTTTTTGCCGGATGGGCTATATACTAAGGTCTGGGAATGATTTTATGTTTTTTTTTCTCTTTTTGAGTTTCTTGGGAGCCACTAGTCGCGTGGCGGGAATGTTTTGTTTTGCCAAATCAATGAAAGTTGATTTGGCGAAAGGATATTGTAGGTTGGGTGCCGATGGGATGTCGGTGAAGGCCTATCTGGGTTGACTGTGATTGTTTTATTTTATTTTTTTTGTTTTTTGGGTTCAATCACTGCCAGTCGATAGTCGCTGTTGTTGTGAGCGACGATGGATTATTTTATTGCGGAGGCTACACGGCTGCAACGAAAGCCGTTGCAGCCGGTGGACGGAGAGGAAGCTAGTTTGGCTGGTAGTTCAGGCCTAGCGGATGGATCAGGGGGCGTGTTCTCTCTCGCAATCTTAAGAGCAATGCAGTACACCGACACGCCAAAAGCATACGCCACCCGCCGCAATCCACCTTGCAGCCCATAGGTTGAAAAGGAGACAATGGGACACCAAGCCGATCAGCATCCAGTTGAATAGTACCTATAGCTCAAAATCTCAGTGACAGAATCCACAAATGTTTCCACTTGCACGCTTTGTGTTAACAAGCAAAGTTGTGCGCTTCTTTCGGCCGTTAATAAATAGTAGCTGCTTGCTGTCAACTGGTTCCCGTGAGCGTTGACAAGACATATGTGCGAGTGATTTATTTACCGTAATTATCGATATGGCGGTGGAAGTAGAACTAGTGTAGATGAATCATTATTATAGTCAGTTTTGAAGATGATAAAACTGGAATGATTTTATGCTCTAGGTACAAAATTGTGTATATTCTATATGGTTGTGCATTCCTTAGTATCTCCATGACAAAATTTTGTCTCTCCAGTTGCCACTCACGATTTGCCATTGCTTGATTGTAATTTTTTCTTGTGGGAGAAACCCCCATTTTCTGTCCCTTTTGTTAATACCACCTTTAGTGAGAACAAATCGCACACCACTGGGGAAGATGGGCCCCGAAATGGCTTTGCCTCCAGTTCTTCGAAACCCCTAAACGCGCCACTTGGTCATAGCCCCTGACAAGAATAAACTTCGTTGTTACAAAGCCCCGTTTCTTCTACCTTGTTTATCCCAATTGATGTATCTGTCTTTCTGACTATTCAACTTGTCTGAATCGAACAATTATAAGGACGTTGTTGAATCAAAATTGGCTGATGAGACTCGTTTAATCTGGTACGTGTAGTACTTCCTCACTTATGCAGTGAGATGTATGGGGCGAGCAGGAGCCGACTAAAAAATTTCTCTGAAACGCAAGGTGGTCTTTCGTAACCTTCGCAAGAAATTCAGTTGTATTCATTGGCGACAATAAATTGAAACTATACTTTAGGGCCCGGCCAATGCCAAGATTACATATATAGAAAATAAGCCTAAGCCTAAGCTAATAGCCTGACCTATTGGTCATGAGCCTAAGGGGCTCATCCGCGCTGGATTTTCCTGCACGTGTGGAGACTAGATAACATGTGTATTTCGAGTGCATTATTTATATAATTATAACGCGGAAAATCCAGCAGTGAGAAATTTTTAATAATGGATGTTTGTGGCGATATAATGTTTACACATTAGATTTAATTAAAAGCTGTAGCTTTGCGAGGTTTAACACTTAATAGTCAACACTCAGCACTGAACTCTGAACACTCAAGACTCAATTCTCAGGAATTGATTACGGAAGCCTCAGCAAATTATCGTCGACGTGAAAGAGTAAGAGCCTGGTTTCGAATTTAGATTTGAGCTCATTTACAAATTTTCTCGGAAAATACGAGATCCGCCCCGAAAGGCAACCGATCCATGGTTCTTGAAGAGTTCGAACCATATTAATCTTGGGTGGGTATTTGAACTAGAGAAGGTTAAAGACAATTTTATTAATTAGTCGATAAAAATAGATGCGAATTCGATAATTGATCCATTTTGTACATAAATTCACGCGCTCGCAGAATGCAAAAGGTCGCGTCCAGATGATTAAACAAATATTCCGCGTAGGTTCACCAACTAAACAATTACGAACAAGTATATATTTTCCGAATGTTGTAAGCTACCGTATGGTGTAGTAAACTAACTAAATTATAACAGTAAATTATTTTTATTGAAATCCCATTATATAAATAATAGCTTGTTCCACCGTCGATTAATTAAGATAAGTTGTTTATAATGAAACTATATAGATGATATAAAAATGCCAATTAATAAATCGGTTCAAGGGTCATATCTCAGATGTACAGCTGGAGCCTGTCTTGCTAAAGCATGCTTACAATCGGCGCTCACCCAAAAAAGGGCTGTTTTAACAATCTTCCCCTTAAAAAGCATGCCTCGCAAGCGCGTTCGTACATACGGAAGCCAGCCAAAACATGACAACTTTGTAGGCTTTGAATTGCTGAATTTTGAATGAACATGGGCATAGAATAATGTATTTCTATGAACATTACAATCAGGAAGTACCTTGGAAATATTGTACTTCCTTGGCAAGATCAATGCGAGCCTGTATTTAGGGAGCAACAACTGGAAATGAGCAATTATTAATGAGCCTTAAATCTAGTTCAACCTTATTTATCAGATGATTGAGAGCTCTACTCGAACTTTGACTTATCCTGATCAACTTGTTGACTCGATCAATCTCTAAGTGACTATTATTATAACTTAATAACCTTTACTTTTTAAATCCAGTCCAATAGACGAAAAAATGCATCATGAACAGACAACAAAACTGCCAGGATTACCACGAGGAGTTTGTTGTGTTTTAAAAGTTCAAATTATCTTCTCTGTTGTTGAGAATGCCAATCTGACTGACTCACAAAATCGATTTTTCTTGCTTATCAGCTTTTGAGAGTGTTATTTAGAAACTAACAGTGCACTGTCCTTGACATTGAAATAGTGAAGACGATTTAATTTTCTACGCTGCATTTATTGTGATTATTCTTACAACGCCGAAAGCTGTTTATAGAATCCATTTATCTGCCCCGAAACTGTGTCATCAATAGCAACCTTGGATAAATGGATAAATACATATAAACATAATCTCCATCTCCATTTCCATTTTTTTGATGAAATCGCCGCATTAAAAAGATCACCACAAAGTGCTTCGTATGTGGATGTCTATTCTTGGAAAACAGACGCAGTCCAAAGACCGTGTGTAATTTGGTCTGGCCGAAAAATGGTAAACAACAGACTTGAACGTGTTATCATCGTGATTATAGTAGACTCTTGCAGGGGACGACAGAGAAGATTCATATGACGATAGCAATTATTATCGGGACGGGCGATTTTCTCAACGACTAGGCCTGTACAGAGTAGGTATGGGTACAGAGAAGTTAATATAGTTTGTTCGTCCTGCCATGAGCTTTCAATTATTTTAGCTACCTGGAAATAATCTGAGGTCATTTTAATGGGGTAACATGAAACACAGGACCCCGGCTAGTAAGAGCGAGTGAGTGAAGTGTGTCCATTGAAGTTTTGAACTGTTATGCTATGTTTACAGTTAGCAATATCACTAACATCATATTGTCACAGTCACGAACAAGATGTCGGCGGCAAGTAACGTCTACAGCAACTGCACCACATTCCCATTGACACGCCGTGTCGGACTAAAACCATGTTTTTTTTTTAAATATCCGCAATCCATTGCCGTTTCAATACATTTGAACTATGCAGCCATGCAGTCATACGAGCAGAGGGAAAATAAGGAAAACCACAACCATGTACCATTCACAGGTCTCTGATTTTGACACTTTCATTTTACTGCTTGAAAATGACACGACGAAAATGTTAAACCAAGTTGCAGTTGACATCAACTCGCAACTATGTTCTCGTAGTCAAAAGTACAAAATGACATTGCTGACATTACTGCCCCTTTACTACCTCAGATGTATAGCCCAACCGGTTCCGTAGTTCATTCATAAAAATTTTTGAAAATCGCAAAAATCCAATGGAGAAGTTTTTTAATAATAGAATTTGTTTACATAAATACTACGGAACAAAACCTCTTCTATAAGTGGTAGTTTATAGTGAGTATGAGAAAATCAAGATTTCTGTGGTTATTTAAAAAAATTATCTGTCAAACGATTTGTAATGCCGAAAAAGTCACCGCAAGCTCATTTAACGCGACCCGCGAGTTCATAGCGCGTTCCTTGGAATAAAAAAACAATCTCTACTGTCTGATAACATCATACGTAAATAATTTTGCCATTGAACATTAGCATTTGAGCGAACGTAGTGAACAAAGCGTCGTAATGCAAATTGCGACTCTATTGGTACTTTTTTTGTTGGTTTGTTTTTTGTTGACGCTCCACAGGCCAGTCGGAACGTCCGATCACGCTGTTTTTTTTTTGTGTTTACTGGCCCAATACTAACTTCGATCTGTAAAGGTTTTGAACCCAATCGATCCAGCACTTTTTTTTTATAGAAAAAGTTTGAAAATCGAGAAAATCCCGTAAGATAAACATGGGAAATTTTAGCAAAAGAAATTGAACTACCATCTAGGCAACCACAAAACAAAGCCTTCTCTGTTATTATTAGTTAGTGAATTGGAGGGTATCAAGCTGCTGTGCTTTCAACAATGTTTTATTTTAATTTAACGTTCTGACGAAACATGTGTGAAAAAAACATGTCATGTTTTGAAAACTTCGCCCCGAGCTGATTCACCACGACGCACAAGTGCGTAGGCAAGGCCGTTTTCCTCGTCTAGAGACGGCCACCTCGGCGATGGAAACCGATAGGCAGTAGACCTGTTCGAGTCTCAACACGACGTCTGTTGGAAGCTGACGAGAAAAGGCTGGACATGCAATTAATTGCGATAATGAGAATCTCGTCAAAGTGCCATCAAAGCAGTGAAGTCTCTCGGCTGGAAGAGAAACGGCTAACGAGACCTTCAAACGCCCACTGGTAAAAGCTGACGGAAAATGTAGCTGTCCCGTCAGAGCCACTCAAAGCAGCATGCTATTCATTCATGAATGGGAAAGTCTTTGCGACGGCGTCCATGTCAACGCAACGAGGACAAAGTTGACTCTAGCGCTTGTTATTTCACGGTCACGAATAGAAATGCTCCTGCAAACAAACCCGCGATGAAAGAGCAAGCGGCATCAGGAGGAGGAGGTTCCTAGTGATTTACAAACCCGGCTTGAGTATCTTAGAAATCCCCTTAAACTTGCCCACCTGTTTACTTCTTCAGGGTACAAAGTGTTTGCACAGGAAAAAAATACCTACGACTAAAGGCTACTAAAAACCATACGTAGCTTTTAGTATGCGTAAGCGTTAATACCCCTGAAGAAGTACACAGCATATTTTACGAAACGTTGGCAAAGTTTCAGCGGATTTCTTGGCATCCGAACCCAGTGTGCATATTTTTTCTACGTATTTGTATGGAATTTGCGTGAATAAATGCATTTTTATCGGTAACTCCGCTAAGGAAGACTTGGCCGTAGGTGTACGGTGTCATAGCAATGTCTCAAAATGTAAGTCAAATCACGCGTCCAGGGGGAGTGGGCAAGTGTTATCTCTCCACCCTTCCAGGGCGCCCATGTTTAAGTCTTACTTTGTCACCATAAGCGCTTTTACCATGCGTCATCACCTCTGGAATCGGAATGTCATTATTACCTTTGTTTATGTTTGTGATATGAAAGATTGTGGTTCGGCCCAGCGGCTGAAGGGTCATTTCATTCATCCCTTTCGGTTTTGTGAGCGCGAGAGTTAATTGGCTATAAAATAAGGTTCGGCTGTAGAGGGTCTCTCATTGGTGGCAGAGCTGGCTCAACAAGGTCAGTTTAGCCAGCCGACAAGGTCAAACGAGGAATGAGAAGGCTGTGGCCGCGCGATCTATTGCCTTGGAAGCACAGCTATTTGCTCCTCGCGACCAGGGGCAAAGATACTGCCAGCAGCACTTTCCCGGGAAGAGGACCGAGAGGTTGACCATTCAGACATTTTCTTAACTAACAGGCCGACTTATTTAAAAACAATTCTGATCGAAGGATTAGGATCGCAGTTCAACGAAAATTTCATTGTGATCGGCCAACCCCCTGGCCTGTGCAGCGCCAACCAAAAATTGAGTTTCTTTGCTCACTTGCTCAAAATAAATTAGTGGAATCACTTGAAGTATTAATTCTTTTGCATTTATTTTGCGTTTTGAAACGTTAAAGCAATCAAATCAATAATTTGAGAGAATCCACAAATTTTCGTAACAGAGCATAGTCATCAAAAAATGTTCAGACCATTCACATGGATCCTTATCCTATTGTAAATAAATCAAAATTACATTCAATGAAATACCATTTCTTAAACCTGTGTTTCAGAAAAGTGTGTGGCGTTTGGTCGACCGATATGGCGTATGATACGGCGCCTGTATGCGCCCATTGAGCGTACTGAGACCTCCTTCCTTAAGCTGCACAACTTTGCCACCATGGCCAACCAGGTACGACATACACGGAGGGCCGACATTACCAGCTCGAAACCACTCCCGAACAATTCTATCACCTCAACAACTAGGAAATATGGAGCAGATGCATGAGACAGGTGCAACTGATTGGTTTCATCGTAATAACGGCCACTGTTCTAGGGAAGATAGCCTTTTTCGGAAGTTGAACTTGTGAATTCAGAACTACTTAGTAAACTTATCACTTACATACTGGAAAAAAAAATTAATCACAGCTCTATGGGACGCAGTGTCACGAATATAACTTGATTTTTTATAGATCTGATCAGTGTACCAAATTGCCATAAAGGTACTTACTTTGTTTTTAGTTTGTTTAAACATTTCTTGATTTATTATTAATTCTTGTTGAACTTCATAGAGTAATATAAGACATATGCACATTTTTTTAAATAATCTGATCTCAAACTTCCCTAAACTGTACAACGTCTATTAGTTTGGCAATTCCACCAGTTTGGTTTTAAAAGCTAATTTTTCATGGCAGTGTTTAAAAATAGCTGGTTGCTTCCAACAACAAATAATGAGTCTGTATCTCAGGTGTGAAATGTGAATACACATATGCATAATAAATATGTTCACTAATGTTTCCATTTTGCAGCTCGGCTCTAATTCTTCTTAAAGTTATTTCTCCACGTTTTACATGTGTGATTCTTCTGTCTTTAACTCCAGACGTCCGTTTTCCACAGGTGATCTTCTTCATGATCTGCGACCACGTGCTAGTCCCCGGACAACGAGTGACCTGTCTGTACACCCTCATGTTCTACAATGTCATCGCCTACTGCATCTCCTACATGCGAGAGCTGGTCGAGAAGGAAGACTGGTCGCCGTATGTCAACATGACCGATCACACTCAAATCAAGCACCTCGCCATGTCCGCTACCAAGTTCGTGCTCGAGTGGACCAAAGCCGTCACGTTTGTCATCACCGTCGTCTTCATGCTCCTCGTGTTCGGACTAGAGTCCGGCCTGGATAACTATCGGCCCAGCTCGTTCTACACCGTGGCCACCTGGTTCTATTACATGGCTACCGAGAAGGTGTTCGTAGACTTGTTTCCTATTCTACTCGGATATCTCCAGCTGGACGTTCTCGAATCGTTGGAATCGCTATGGGCTCCCGTCATCTTGCGAGCGGTTGCAATAGCACTTTCGTTAGCGTTCACGATTCCGCTCTTCGTGTTTGGGCAGTATCGAGTGGCAATGATTGGCGTCTATCACAATGTGTATCTGCGTGGAAAAGAGATGTCTAAGAACAGCCTCCGGGTGCTGAATGTGGAGAGGGCCGTGCTCGGACAGTATCGGTACGCGACCAACGAAGAGCTCAAGGAATTCGACGACGTTTGCGCCGTCTGCTTGAGTCCGATGAGGCTGGCACGCATCACGCCTTGTCACCACATCTTCCACGCGGACTGCCTTCGGCAGTGTCTGAAAACCTCAGACCAGTGCCCCATCTGCAAGCGGGAGCTCAAGTTTGACTGAGCTGTGGTCACAGCTGGCTGGCAGCACTATTCTGGTTGTTTGGGAACACTGTGATTTCGGCGACGATATTTCATAGACATTCGTAAGATAAAATGCTTTTATAATGTATGCGATGTATAAGTATGCGATGGTGACGAATCTGTATGTCTCGGCTATTTTTTACTTGTTAAAAAATTGTTGGAGATTTTTTTTGTAAATCAAAATCAACTAATACCTACCATGATAAATAGTAATAGAGGAATAATATACCAGTACAACTTTGAATTGTTATAGGCAGCGGTGTAAATGTGACTATTGTAAAGAAAATACCGATCGGTAGGTAGGTTCTAGGTAGGTAAATACTACTAATCAAATAATTTTATTAAAATTAACTTGCTACAAGACAATGACTACATAATTTAATCCCATTTTCTTGACACATCATTGTAGTCTCCATCAGGGCTCTCGTAGTTCCGAATAGGAGGAGTCCACACAGGCCCCTTGGCAGCAAACGGAATCAACGAAAGATCAATCTGGAAAAAACGAAATGTTGGATCACTTCAATTTATTAATTGAGCGTGTGGAGCGTCGACACAGATATAGAACATTATTTGTTTTTTCTGTTTTTTGTCTGTTTGTGAGCGCTCTACAGCCCAAATGGAAAGTCCGACCGACTTGACATTTTTTATCATCCCTGCAACGTGTTCTGAAATAGAGCTCAATAGTTTTTGGAAGAAGCCCATAAAATAGTTCTAATCTAAAAAAATTATAACTTTGAAGAGTCCCGTAAGATTAACATAGAGGACTTTGATAATGGAAATTGTTTTCTTGCAACAACAGATTTAAGCTTGTTGTACTATTGCTCTTACGTGGTGTGACGAAGATAATTGAGGAAGCTGAATTTGGAACTGACGAAGCAATTTATTCAATTTGATCTGCCAAACAACTTGCAAGTACACCATGGACATCTAAGAACTACCAGCTCCAAATAATACTCTATATTTTTTTAACATTAATTGCCGTGTTTCAGTCATGTAAATGTAGGAGACTCACACAAACTTCCCGGTTTTTCCCAGTTGTGGGTCCAAAGAAATTGCGCACTGCCGTGCAATATCGGTTGCCTACACCCCCCGGTGTAGACAAGCTTTGCTTAGCTCTGACCGTTTGGTTTAAACTGGCATAACAAGGATATTGTTATATACCGAAGTACCTACCTCTACCACACTGCCGCACTTGAAAATTACAGGTTAATATGGGGAGAAATTGGTTTCCAACTCCAATGAAGTTTGAGATTGAAACGAGTACAGCTGACCTATTCTTGCAGATACGGAAAAATCGCATCAAAAATAAACGCAATCAAATCAAAATAACGTGAAAGGATTTTTTAAAAAACTGTTAATAACTGGGTTAGACTGCTGAAAACTTAACTGAAACTAAACTGCCCACGTTTCGCTAACTATGCTGAAAGCTTCATCGGGGCAAGTCGAGAAGGCAGGTAAATACTTCTCAAGTGATATTAATATTCTTCACGTTAAAAACTGTCCTAAAATTGCATTATTTGGTTGGTAATGGTCAGCCCGAGTGAGGATGGGGAGCACGAAATCAGCGTCCATCCGCGAACGAGCCCTGAGTTCCGCAAACAAACAGTTTTAAGTCTGCGACACCAATTTATTTTTATGTGTTGCGACTTGCGTGTGTAATACTAGATTAGATTGGGAGACAAAGATTTGATCTGAATAAACATATGTAAAATCAGTACGGCACGTGAAAAATTGCCAGGTACCTTCCAACACAGTGTGAAGTTAATAAATTCTCAAGACTCATGTCTTCTGTCTAATTTCAGCACTAGTTTTCAAGAAAAACTGTTAGTAAATGGGTTTCACTGCTAAGAACTTCTACCAAACAAACTGCCAACGTTTCGCTAACTATATTGAAAGCTTCTTCGGGGCGATTGTCGGAAGTTCTCAGGTATATTAATATATTAACTCAGGTAATTATTAATTTGACGTTCTCAATATATTTGAGGCATTTGTTAGAAGTTCTCAGCAGTGAAACCCTTTTTACTAACAGTACTTTTGAGAACAGTGTGAAATTCTTTAAATTTTCAATA